>JAKTWN010000081.1:0-27241 GCA_030582035.1 Wickerhamiella occidentalis
AAACCACTGCTCGACCAACTCGGTTGGGTCCACGCCACCGACGCCACATCAGTGCACACGAGCTGGTCCCCCACCCACTCCACACCCTCCACACCCTCCACACAATGAATATCAACTCGGCCTTTGTAAAGGCAATCACAACAATTAAAACACTCACTAAAAGCCCCAATGCCCTTGGTAAACCCCCCGTCGAAAACAAGACCGTGCTGTATGGGCTCTACAAGCAAGCGACAGAGGGCGATGTCGAGGGGATAATGAGCCGTCCGCAAGGCCAGAGCCCGCACCAAAAGGCCAATCAGCGGAAATGGGACGCGTGGAAGGCGCAGCAGGGCCTGACAAAGGATGAAGCCAAGCTCAAGTATATCGAGTACCTTTTGGAGACAATGCGGCAAGTGAGTCCGGATAGCCCGCAGAGTAGAGCGCTTTTGAGTGAATTGACGAGTATTTATTTGGCTGTGAGTGGCGGGGGTGGACTTGGAGGGACAATTGCCGATGGCGTTGCCGGGCTCGCGGGCGGTCCTGGTACTGCTTCCGGCGGTCCTGGTGCTGCTTCCGGCGGTCCTGGTGCTGCTTCCGGTCCATTGGGCGGTCCTGGCTCTAGTGCGCTTGGTGCTGCTTCCGGCGCCCCCTCCCACAACCGTACATGGTCAAATACGTCTTCGGCATACGGGCAGTTTTTACGGCGCCCAACGTACTCTGAGTTTGGTCTGAGTGTTGGAGACCGCACTGAACGCATGTCTGAAGCTAGCGATTTGCCCAATGATCCCGGCATTCATGGGCCCGAGCCGGGAACGCCCGGTGGCATCGCATATGCCGACCCCGGCTGGCAGAGCAACGTTTCTTGGCAACTAGAGACGATAAGCGAGGAGATCAACAGCATAAGACGACGCTATGAGCCTCCTCTGCCCACATCGACCCCCACGGCGCCACAAACCCCCAATTCTTCGCTGCGGCGCCCGTTCCAGAGCGACGAACCCCCTAAAACGCCCGAGAGCGCCCTCAAACGTCTAGCGCTGTGGCTTGTATGGTACTCGAAACGTGTGTTTAAGCGTGTGGCTATTGATACTGCCGTTCTCACTGTCTTTTTGATCATCATTCGTGTCGTCCAAGGGTCCCCCACAATCATGAGCCACATTCCCTTTACTAGGAAACTGTTTAGCGTGATTGGCAATGTGATTGCTGTTGTTTTACGTGAAGTAGGTTTCGAGATCAAGCCGAGGGTTCCTCAAGTCAAGTAGGAAGCCAAGCGACTCAGGTGAAGGCCGCTTGTGTGTGATTAATATGGAGTTAAATAGGTAATGTAATGATCATGCTATCGAGTCATTTGGTTTCATTTGGAATGCTTTAGCAGCAGCTGCTTGTGATGGTTTATTTGGGTGAGGTGGATGTTGAGGTTTGGACTTGGGCTCTTCTAGCTTGGGCTCTGCTAGTTCAGACTTGAGCTTGTCAGGCTTGGACTCCGGCTTGTGCTCCTCCAGCTTGGACTTCTCCAGTTTGTGCTCCAGCTTGTGCTCCTCCAGCTTGTGCTCCTCCAGCTTGGACTCTGCCAACTTCTCCTCTATACTCTCTTTCATAGGAGGTGCATCATGCCATTGCTGGTTAGTTCTGTCTTCCCCCTTCCACCACGCCGCAACCTTCTTTCGCTTGCACCACAGTACAATTAGGAAAATGAGCACAGCAAGGCCACAGATAAGACCACAAAAAACCCAGCGGCCCCATCTGGCCCAATGCATGGCACTTTTAGATGAATAGTACGTGCCACCAGAAGAATAAGGGTAGTAAACGCCGCCAACGTAACCGGGACCACCATATCCGGGTGTACTAGAGGTGATGGGTCCATTAGAGCCGGATCCGCGCGACCCAGAGCCAGAGCCAGAGCTAGAGCCGGATCCAGAGCCAGAGCTGGACCCAGATCCTCTCGACCCAGAGCCAGAGCTGGAGCTAGAGCCGCCACCTCCTCCTCCACCGCGACCACCGCCGCCGCCGCCGCCACCGCCTGGCTTCTTGTATATGGGTAGGTCTGGTATAGGAATTGGTAAACTGAAAGGTGCCATTTAGAATTCCAAGTACTGCAAAACATACTGTTTTTATATCTGAGCTGTGGCGAAACGGCGCAATGACGTCATGCATCGTCTACGCAGGGCACCAGTGGCAAATGCATGACGCGCGTGACTTGCTGAGTTATAGTAATCAGTTGACCAACGCCATACATCCTATACTTCCGTAGCGTGACTTGTACCAACCTATACACCTAGTACGCTTTGCTCTAGTTGGCATCCTGCATCATCTTTGATGGCTCCTTTAAACTTACCCACACTTTGGCTTCTGCAAGACTCAATAATGCATTGGGACTTTTATTAGGACTTTTCGCATGTAACCTCAGACGGGGCTTTGCTTGGCAACGGTAAGCGACCTGGCATGCAGCCGTAGGTAGGACCATAAGTAGGGCCAAGATAGCCTATAGGATAGCATTCTCTTGGTATCACTGGTTAGGGCCGGATGCGTTGGACCCAGCGACTGGTGATATACAACATGGCATTCGGCGTATGTGATAGAGTATGGGATAGAGAGTGTATAAATTAAATTAGCTATTCTGGTATGCAATTACGCTATCGAGTCGTTTGGTTTCTCGGTTGTCCCATGACCTTTAGGCGACGGCTCGTGAGATGGTTTCTCTGTTATGAGAGCTTTCTCTGCTATAGGGGCATTCTCTGGAGGAGCGTTGGGAGGTTTCTCTGCTATAGGCCGTTCTGCATCTGTAGAGTTTTCACCGATGGTTTCTTCAGAAGGCGCCTCACGCCATTGCTGCTTATTTTCTCGTCTCCTGGCCCACCACGCGGCAATCTTCTTGCGTTTGAGGTAGAGCACGAGCAGCAAAATAAAGAGAGCTAGGCCACAGATAAGGCCACAGAAAAGCCAGCGGCCCCACTTGGCCCAGTTCATGGCAGCTTGTGATGAGTAGTATGTGCCACCATAAGAGTAGGGGTAATAAACGCCGCCAACGTATCCGGGGCCACCATATCCCGGTCTGTAACCGGTACCACCGGTGCCAAAAGAGCCGGTGCCAGTGCCGGTGCCAGTGGAGCCACTACCTCTTGAGCCAGAGCCGGAACTGGAGCTGGAACCAGAGCCAGAAGAGCCAGTAGAGCCAGAGCCGGTAGAGCCACTACCTCTTGAGCCAGAGCCGGAACTGGAGCTGGAACCAGAGCCAGAAGAGCCAGTAGAGCCAGAGCCGGTAGAGCCGGTAGATCCAGAGCCGGTAGAGCCGGTAGATCCACTTCCTCTGGAGCCAGAGCCAGAACTTGAGCTGGATCCAGAGCCAGAGCCACTGGAACCACTAGAACTGGAGCCACTTGAGCCTGAACCACTAGAACCACTGGAACCACTAGAACCACTAGATCCACTCCCTCTTGAACCTGACCCTGAGCTGGAACTCGACCCAGAGCTGGAACCACCACTGTGGCCACCACTAGAGCCACCCCCGTGACCACCACCCCCTTTCTTGGAGATCGTAAAGCTTGGTATCGTGTACGGTAATGTTATAGGCGGCATTGTAGACTACAGAACCCTCGTGCAAATGTAACGGTTTATATCTAAACCAGTGGCGAATGCACAGCCTTACGTCATGCATCGCTCTCGCATTCCGGAGGAGGCGCATGCACGGCGCAGTACTCTTTTGGGCTTAGCGGATGAGTCGTCTGCAGGCCAGTAATCAGCAGCTGCTAATGGTGTCAATTGGCTTTGACTCCCCAGCACACACATCCAGCCTAAAGTGGCAGAATGGCCCGTGCCAGGTTGGAGAGGTAGCCTGCTCTCTCGACTATTGGAGCGGCCGGTGGCTCTCTCGACTCTTGAAGCAACTCAGGATGATTATCTGGAGCGCGCAGGTCCCAGGTAATTAGGCTGCAGCTGAGGTTGACGCACTTGGCACCGTTGATCCACATGCCTCAGGCATTAGCGACTTGGCATGCATTTCAAGCCACAGAGTTTGCAGAGATACCAGTGAATGAAACCAATTTAGCCATTCTCGACCTAATAAACGCCCAAGGCTGGTCGCGTCTCGTGCCCTCAGCCTCCTGCACTGCGGATACCATGGTGCAGCAAGGCTGTAAAGCGAGCCCGTGGTACGCGCAGATCTCGCGTCAGCCAGCACTAGAGCTCATATCGGTCTTGCGTGGAAACCAGCGCATTCTCTGGCCCCGGAATGGCTCTTGATTGGATTCGAATTCCCTATTGGCATCAAGTGCATCAAACTCATGGGCCTCATCAGAGTACATCACAGCAGGGACTCCACGATTTGGGTTCAAATTGTTGGCAATAAGATGGCTCAAGTGCGAGATGCCGTTTACCTACCATGACCCAGCAGTATCTGGAGAACTCATCTGCACAGACTAAGAAATGGGTAGTCTCAAGATCTATGACACTTGGACACTGCATTTAAAGATTATCCACCACCAGAAATGATCTGGGCCCCACACTTTTCTCAGTACGACTGATAGCTTTGCAAGACTCACACACAAGGTACTTGTCCTCGAGCCACATGGAAGACTCACCACGTGCTAAGGCGATGACAGCCCTTTCATGAGCGTGATTGGCTTTGAGATGTCGAGAGGGGACCTCAGAAAGAGTCTTGATCGGCTTGAGTGTCGAGATAGGGGCTTTAATGAATGGGGGCTCTTCAGAACAATCATTGGGCCGGCGCCTTTTCACGCTGAGAACCGCACCGACAGACTTGGTGGATGACTGCGAGTTTCTGCCACCATATGTAGTGTATTCGGGCACTACAGCAACAGGTAACTCAGGCGAATCCCATTACTCAGTGGTGAGCGTAACAGTGTATTGCCCATCAGCGGGATCTGCTCTTGAAAACCACAAGCTCACTAGTCCCCTAGGAGAAACCAGTCAGCCAAACCAGAGGTCCATCAGGGTAGCGCTTGACTGAGCAGCCAGTCATACAGCCTACCACCGCTGGACTGTATCTTATCCGAATTGTTATCAATAGGAGCAAGCACCGGTTTCAGATAACTTCATCCATCACAGATTCTCACCGCAACGTGCTTGTTGACTGCTCTGCGTGTCAGTGTCCGTCTTAAAGTCGCTCAACTAGAGAAAAAACTAGAAGCAGCGTACTTACCAGCACCAATGAAGACGTTTAGGAGTGTTGCCAAGGGCGTCACTGAGATCTTGGACCCTGCGATACTTGTCTTTGACACACAGGTTTTCTCAATTGCGGCTGGTGAGTACGCTGCCCTGCTTCTAGTCGTTTCTCTAGGTGAGCGACTTTAAGATGCTTTTAGGTGTGTTGCGAAGCGTGGCATTGAGATCGTCTTATGCTCAAGAGTAGCCTTACGTTTGGCCGTTAGATGCTTAGAATTACTTTTGTGCTCTGAGTTATCTAGTTTGAATCGAAATTATCCGTTATTTTGGAACGCATTCCCCTCACGGCCACTATTGTGCTCTTCATTAGTGGACGGCACTCCGGTATAGTTGTGGTCCCGTTCGAGCGCAGCAGCAGACTTACGCCTATCACCATCGGTACTCTGCACGGCACTAGCATAGGCCAGCAGCAGCAATCTCGCAAGCATGAGCTAGTCGGCGACATACAGCGACACTTTGTCCTGGGATTCAATGAGTCTTATATTTGAAGGGGCTTCAAAAGTAAGAGGAATTGAACCCCTATTTTTCGATTTAAAGTCGGAAATGATAACCATTATACTCTTGTGACACTTGGTCGTTTCATGCACTATTTTGATTAACGCACGCTGCTGCATGAATATGCACCACACGATGTCTGCAAAAAGACGACAGATTCACGTCCCCTGCATGGATCTGAGCTTAAATTAGCCGAGGTTTTGGCCTATATTTGGATCGAAACATCCATCATCAGATAGAGTGTCTCTATTAAGCAGTGCACCGGTAGACTGTAGTTTAAATAAAGGTTATTGAGAAGACAGCGTATGTATTATTTCGGTATGCATACGCATGCTGCATGTGCGCGTAAAACATGATACATTCACAGTCATATGCAGAATTCGGTGCATTACACTGCGTAGTACTCGAGGTGTGGACGGTGATTAGAAAATATACTATGGACGCTTTATTATCTAGGTTATATGTAGAAACACGCAAAGCAGAGCGTTTGCCAACCCGGAAACGAGCTGGTTTTGACCATTTGCGAGGGTGGAGGTGTGGCCAGAGGTGGAGCCAGAGGTGGAGTCAGGCGCTGAGCTAGATCCTGAGCCAGATGCTGAGCCAGATCTTGAGCCAGACGCTGAGCTGGGACTAGAGCTAGCTCCAGAACTAGCTACAGAGCCAGACGCTGAGCCAGATCCTGTGCCTCCAGTGGAGTTGGGTGAGACGCTAGCTCCAAAACTAGGCCCCGAGCTGGACGCTGCTATCTCCAAAGTAGAGTACATACTATCTCTATCTCCAGATTCATCCTGATAGTAGGTCGGCCGACTAACATATCTGGTGGACCCTGTTCTTGCTTGTGTAGGAATGGCAACCGACCCTGTCAGGTATGAAGGTGTTTGATATGTACTAGCCGTGTTGAGCACGGCCTGGCCACTGTAATCGTTTGCCTCGTCATCCCATGTAGCTGCAACAAAGGGGTCGTACGAGGCGGACGCATTGACACCAATGGAAATCCACATGTCGCCAGGGAGGGTTTCATCGCCCCTAATAGAATACCGCACAAAGGGATCAGGAGCACCCGGCCCTTGCATCAACGCGAGCATCTTGTCATCCTCATTGGTGGTATGAGGCTGCTGGTTCTCGGTGTAGGGATGAACTTTTTCCACACTATCAATGAGGTCCTGATCAAAGTAAAACTCACCCACGTGGACGACAGTAGATTGAATGCCCTCGAGCGTTTCGTCATTCTCCAGCTGATCAAATTCAGTGGCATTCTCAAGAGTACGGATCATAAAGCTGATATGATTAGTGCGATTGGCCGCATGACCCGGGAAGATTGTGTAGATGTAGACAATCCCGTTCTCGTCGATGGGAAACAAACCACGAGCTCTTGGCTCCTGAGGGCCACCTCGAACGGTGTGGGTATCGGGATCAAGTCCTGAATAGTTTCCGCGAGCATCTGCTTGCCACAAATCTACAAGAGCATTTCCAAGCCCTTGGCAAGTATTAACGTCGTAGACCTTCATCAATATCACGATTTTAAGGCCGTCTTCATCCTCCTGAATTCGGTCATGTGTGGAAATCAGCGCATTCTCCACATAATACGGTCCCACGTCGGCTTGGGGATTAAGCACGCATTGCTCATCAGGAGTATAGACTCGGGAAGGATCGTCGAGATCATCGGATTCTCTCCAAGGACTCTGGTGGCTTATAGAGACATAGATGCCATCCTCGGGCTCAGTGATGCCATCGCCCTTGGAGTCTTTGCTAGCGGTACCGGTCTCATCATCACGCTTGACTTTTGCTCCATGGTGATTTAGAACGACTTTTTCAGCGATATAGTTGTTGAAAACTTGGTCCCGTTCGAGCGTAGCAGCAGCAGCCTCACGCTGGTCAACATTGGCACTCTGCGCGGCACCGGCATAGGCCAATAGCAGAAACCTCGCAAGCATAAGTGATTGGCAATAAGACCAAGTGCCTGGAACATATGTACCCCATACATCGTTGATTAGTCACTGCAGGAATGCGTAGGGCTCATGCATGGATCCGAGACTCTGAGTTTTTCACCAGTCTTTGCAAGTCCCAATAATCGGACTAGGAGCAGCGTCTTCATTCAGCAGATAGGTACACTGATAGGCTGTAGTTTGAATAAACTGGGTTCACCAAATAGCGGTTCATGTCGTGTGCATGATGCAGAATTCGAGTGCATCGTAAGAATTTGGTGTTATGTCAGCATGCATATTTCTGCATATTATCCATCTTGATCACCACCTCTGTAACCCGAATCTATTGGTTAACTCTGGGCATTGGCACTCTCCAAATCACTCACATACATCCCACTGCAGAGTACCCGAGGTGTGGACGGTGGTTAGCAAAGTATATTATGGATGTTTTATTAACTAAATTCCATGTAGAAACGCACAAAGCAGAGCGTTTGCCAACCCGGGAATGAGCTGGTTTTGGCCATTTGCGAGGGTGGAGGTGGAGCCAGAGGTGGAGACTGAGCCTGAGCCAGAGACCGAAGCTGCACCTGATCCAGAGACTTCAGTAGCTGAGGAACTGCCTCCGCTTGAGGGAGAGCCTGTGGAAGTAACCGCTACACTAGAACTAGCAGCAATGGAACCTCTTGTACTGGCAACTCCACTGGAAGGTGCCCAAGACCCGGATGCTGCTCTGGACCTAGCATTCTCCTGCAAAGTGGTAGAACGGTCAATATATCGAGTAGACCCACTGCTCACCTCTGTTGGAATATCGACTGACCCGGTCATGTACGAGGGAGTCTCATAAGTACCCGAGCTATTGGGTACAGCATGACGCTCCTCACTATTGTCATCGTCAGCTTCCTGGACCCACTCAGCTGCCACAAAGGGGTCATATGAAGCGGAAACGTTTACACCAATTGCAATCCAAGCGATGATATGGCCTGTTCTATCATCATCGTGATCCTCATTACTCCAATACCGCACAATCGGGTCGGGGGCACTGGGCCCTTGCATCAGTTTGAGCATATTGTCGTCCTCATTGGAGGTCTGAGGCTGCTTGTTCTCGGTGTAGGGATATTCTTCTTCCACGCTATCAATGAGATCTTGGTCAAAGTAGAGCTCACCAACATGGACAACTGTGGACATCGTGCTGTTGACTGGTTCATCGGCAAGCATATCACTAGCGTAAGCGCCATTCTTGGGAATACGGACCATAAAACTGATATGATTGGTGCGGTTAGCGGTATGGCCGGGGAAAATCGTATTAAGTTCCACTATGCCATCGTCGTCCTCAGGAGTGCTGTATCCGCGGCAAAACCACTGGTCCGAGGTGTCGGTTCCATTACCGCTAGTGCTGCTATCGAACCCCGAGTACACACCCCGCGCACTCGCTTGCCACACTTCTACAAACGCATTACCAATGGGCTTGCAAGTACCTACATCATAGATTTGCACCAACAATTCCATAGTTGCACCCTCTTGATCTTCTCCAATGTCGCTGCCGGTGAAGAATGAGTTTTCAATGTAGTAGGGTCCAATATCTGCTTCCGGCTGTAGCACGCAAGTAGTGTTTGGACTGTTGAACAAATCTGAGTACGAGGGCGGATCACCATCATCACCCTCGCCATAGATTTCGTGATCCACAGATTCATAATCACCATCCTCGGGTTCCGAGATGTCCTCATTGAATGGGTCTCCAGAGGAGTCGTCATCGTCATCGTCATCGTCGTCGTCATCGTCGTCATCGTCATCGTCGTCGTCATCGTCGTCGTCATCGTCATCGTCATCAGTCGCAGTGGAGTCTACATTCACTCTAGTGGTACTGATAGTGGCACTCGTCACCGTGCTGCTCTCGGCTCGCTTGACTTTAGCCTCGCGGCGACGCAAATTGATTTTCTCAGCAATATAGTTGTTGAACATTTGGTTCCGCTCGAGCGCAGCATTAGCAACTTCACGTTTGTTGATATCGGCACCCTGGATGGCGCTAGCATAGGCCAAGATTAAAAGTCTCGCAAGCATGAACTAGTGACGAAATGCTGTACAGGGCTTTTATATACCGGTTCTTGAAACAAGATTCATGCACTATTTTGATGAACGCACGCGGCTGCATGAATATGTACCCCACTATGCCTCTGAATAGTAACGACAGATTCGGGTTTCCCCTGCATGGATCTGAGCCTGAATGAGCCGAGTGTTTCGCTTATATTTGGTCAAAAGTTCCATAATCAGATAAAGGTGGCAGAGAGGTACACCGATAGCCTGTATTAAACACACACAGGAACAAGACAAGCGGGAAGGCTTATGGTACCTGGCCCAGGTATTTAGGAAAAAAGCTTATGTACTATTTCGCATGCTGCATGTACATGTAAAAGGTGATACATTCACATTCATATGCAGACTTTGGTGCATTACAATGCAGAACCCCCCTGTATTTGGAAAAGTATACTATAAACGTTTATTGATTAAATTCCATGTAGAAATACACAAAGCAAAGCATTTGCCAAGCCGGGAATGAGTTGATTTTGGCCATTAGCTAGACTGGACGTGGAGCCAGATGCTGATCCAGATGCTGAACCTGCGCCAGAGCCAGACGCTGCACCTGATCGAGTTACCTCGCATAGGCCAAGATTAAAGATCTCGCAAGCATGAACTAGTGGCGAAATGCTGTACAGGGCTTTTATGTACCGGTGCTTGAAACAAGTTTCTTGCACTATTTTGATGAACGCACGAAGAATGCGGCGCGTCATTCATTCAAACAATTAAAACCGCGCAGACTAGAGCCAACTACGGCCTACGAATGACCCGAACCAAAGCTATCGCAGCGTGAGGCTGAGTCTGGACAGACCTATTCAACTGTACTAGAGCTCGAGGGACGGCTATTGCCAACCCTTGGGTGTGGTCACCCCACCGCCCATAAAGAGAGGCTCCGGGCTATTTCACCAATTCGGGCATAGCGCCCAAGCTCCCTGTTTTTGTGCCAACATAGTATCAGAGGAGGACTTTGACCGCGGCCATGAGCTGCCTAATTTAGTTTAGAGATATAGATGCGCGATTGGGTGCGCCCAGGTCAATTGACCTGTATTTAACTAAATTCTATCAAAAAAAAAAAAAAAGTACGCAGGTAGTGTTTGGAGTGCTAAACAAGAGCCAGGGATAGGGAGAACCACCATCGTTGGAGCTTTCGTGGTCTACAGATGTATAGTCGCCATCATCGGGTTCCGAAATGTTCTCATTGAAGGGGTCTCCAGAGGAGTCGTCGTCGTCCGCACTGCTGCTCTCCTCACGGCGACGCAAATTGATCTTCTCAGCGACATAATTGTTGAGAATTTGGTTGCGATCAAGCCCCGCATTAGCAACCTGTTTGTCGATGGCGCTAGCATACGCCAAGAGCAAAAATCTTGCAAGCATGAGGACTGCTGCATGAATATGCACCCCAGATAACCGCATACGGTTCCCCTGCATAAATCTGGGCAAAATCCAAACCATCAGACGTATCTGCGCCAAGAGGACCATCAAATAGCAGCTAGAATAGTTTCCAGTCGCTGCTGCATATCTCTGTATACTTGGGTCAACCTTAGGTCTTACCCGCATTCCCTTGCATCATATGTCGCATCGCTAGTGGTACATGTGGTACCGTACAGCTAATCATACACTCTAAACTGACTGATAACACCACAATGAGCCAAACTCTATACCGTCCAGGTGCAGATCCTGAAACAGATTCTATGCACTATTTCGGGTAAAAGCATACATGCTCTATGCACTATATGAGACGACATATTGGCTGCATTAGCAGTGACTATCTGCATCTAGAATAATAGTTTGAGAAGAAGAGTTTATGCTATGCAGTCCGATAGGGTTGCCTGATGTAATGTAAGTTGTTCAGTTATAGATCTATGAACTTAGATGTATTTATGGTGTGAGAAAAAAAGCCAATGCATGCAGAAATAAGTAGGGTTCAGGTAGAGTTAAGTCAAGAAGGTTAATATCTAATTTTATATTTCTTTATTTATAGCTAAACCATCATCATGATGGTGATTGCATGAGGGTTAGGATTCTAGATCTCACATATGGCACAAAGTGCTGCATAAGGTAAGCGTTCCTAGATTCATCTCACAAATAGCCTATACTTGTTGCTCCGTATCTAAAATTACATATTAAAGAAAGTTCATCAATACAGAAATCAAGGCAGCTGTTAATCCGGGAATAAGCTGACTCTGGCCATTCTGCAACCCATAGTATGTATACGAGTGTGTAGAGTGGCTCACATAGCGGGTGGTCGCGTTGGCAGGCTGGGAAGTCGGAATGGCTACTGAACCAGTTAGGTATGACGGGACCTCGTAACTGCTTGAGTTATTGGGCACGGCCACAAGAGGCTCCTCATCATCTTGATTGTGATTAGCCCATTGAGCAGCTACAAATGGCTCATACGATGCAGAGGCATTGACACCAATTGAAATCCACGCAACGATGCCGTCCAATGCAATACTGTGGGGATCGGTGCTGTTATCATAAAACCAATAACGCACAATTGGATCAGGTGCACTGGGTCCTTGCATGAGCTTAAGCATGCTGTCGTCTTGATTCAGAGTCCGGGGCCGCTTATTGAGGCTATAAGGATAATTTTGTTCCACAGCATCGATAAGGTCCTGGTCAAAGTAAAACTCGCCAACATGAACAACCTTGGTGGTGGAGATATCGAGATATTCATCGAATCTAACAGAATCGTCGCTACCATTCGCAAGGGTGCGAACCATAAAGCTGATATGGTTGGTGCGATTGGATGCGTGACCTGGGAAAGTCGTCATGACATCAACAACTCCTTCGCCGTAATCAGGATATACACCACGACAAAAGGACGTGTACGAAGTGTCGACACCATCATTGGCACTGGAGCCTTGTCCCGAGTAGTACCCCAGCGCATCCGCGTGCCAAAAGTCTACAAGCACATTCTCCAGTACCTGGCAAGTATTGATGTCGTAGATTTCTACCGATAGGTCAAGGCTCACTCCGCACCCTGGCGAAATATAGTCGTCGACACCTGTAGCATCAATATAGTATGGGCCCACATCGGCTTCCGGCTGAAGTACGCAGGTAGTATTCTGCGATTCAAACATCTCATCAGGATATCTTGATGAGTTATCTTTGTGGTTTACAGAGACGTAGACACCATTTGTTGGTTCAGTGATACCAGGAATGGGGCTATCATCGTCATCGTCATCGTCAGAGTCATCGTCAGAGTCATCGTCATCGTCATCGTCAGACCCAGAGTCAGACCCAGAAGGCTCACTAGTTGAAACAGTATCAACCGTCGCGGTAGCATTTAGAGAGCTCACCGCAATAGCACTGGCTGGGGCGCTAGCTGGGGCACTACTCTCGGCACTATTACCCTCGCGTTTGGCAATCTCCCGACGACGCAAATCAATCTTGTTGGCCATGTAGTTGTTGAACAACTGGTTTCTGTCAAATCCAACTTCACGCTTGACAATACTTGGATCCTGTATAGCACTAGCACTAGCGTAAGCTAGAACCAGTAATTGAGGCAACATGAAATGCAGCAAGCCAGCCCGATCTTTTTATAACCCTCGTATCTTGAAACCAGGGTTATGCATTGCATTGAGAATATGCGGGCCTGGCGCATTCAATGCAGGCCCGACGCGTCAATGCAGGCCCGACGCTGTCAATTTTAGACTAATCGAGAATTTCCTAGCAGCTAATCAAACAGAATGCCCAAGCAAGCTGTCAAGTACAAAACACCAATAATGTCCGGTGCCGACTGTCTAGCCTCAGAGCATGAAACATCCCATTAATCAGTCACTACACTATAAATCAGTCACTATTGGTTTCCGCTATCATATTCACCGTCCTGTAGCAGTGGCAAAGACGCATACGATCGAGTCAATATGTACCTACATACAGCTCTAATTAACATCTTGTATATCCACGTAAGTCCACTCAATTGCTTTGCCGTGAATCCAGCATGTCCACTCAATTGCTTTGCCGTTCATTCAGGATATCGTATAAGCGGTAAAGCCATTCGTGCTCCAACTTTAGCCTGTAACCCGCTGCATAGTCTTTGCTAGTCAACCACGCATATTCTGAGATTGTGCTGCTCTACGAAATGGACTGGCTCCCGATTCGATCTACCTGGGCTCATGTGTGCGTCATGCAATGTAATGCGTTATGATGCATACGTGCGATCGGATCGAGAGTGCCGAGTAGCACCGCAATAGGGCAGTGGTGGTGCCTGCATATTCGCTTCTTGATCTATAAATATCTTGGCGTTGATTTCGAGCGATACTCGGAATTGACTATCCAGCCACGAGTGCTTGCGGGAGGGCTATTTAGGTGATCAAAGTGGGCCAAGCTGAAACAGGCCTGAGCAAACAAGGCAAATGGGTGGCAAGGGTCAAAATAGAAGCATTTAGTGACGCAGAGATTCAGAGGATGGGCCAGCAATGCCATATGCGGTGAATTAAGTTAATCCGGCTTTTTAACGGTTAAAGTTAGTAGAGTACATGTATTTACATAGCAGACTACCCAACCACCCAATGATTGACGAATAAGTAGGATCATGATACAGAGAGGCGAGTCTGATGGTGCAGAACAATTCTATAGGCTCTAAGTAGATTAGCAGCACGAACGCAGATCCAGTGCAGTGAGTCTGACTTGACAGAACCTCAATTATGATACGGACCCCAACACACAATATCTAAAAGTATCGTGATAAACAGAGAGCGAGTAGGCATTGCTCTATGTGGCGTTGAGAATAATAGAGTTGCGTGGGACTTATCAGGGCGGGTCTATTGGTTGATAATAACATGAACCACATATAATTCCGGGCTAAAGGCTGAAGCACTGAGGGTGACGTCAGTATGCACATTTCTGCATATCGTCCGTGAATCCGTGAATTACATGAGTAGCTACCTCCTAATCTATCGGTTGAATCTGGGCATTTGCACTCTGAAACTCACACAAGCGTCGGTTGCGCACTGCGTATGCAGCAGCATGCATGTCGGCTCCAGAGGGGCGCGGGTCTTCTCAGCCTTCAAGCCCTGTAGAAAAGTAGAGAGCCATTCCTGTGTCTTGTGCTGTTTACCTACCGCGGGTCTCCTCAGCCTTCAAACCCTGTAGAAAAGTAGAGAAGCCATTCCTGTGTCTTGTGCTGTTTACCTACCTTGCGATACCTATACTCTCTCGGCACAACTGGGTGAGTCTCTGGCACGCAGGCTCAGGATTTCTTGTTCAAGTCGCGCAATACGAGCTTCAGTGGCGCTAGTGGAAGATTCTGCCTGAGAGTCTCTCCCGCTTTCAGGCTCTGCTCTCGTTGGCGATCCACCATTAGACAATGACTGCAGTTCAATCTCTTCATCCTCAGGTTTTGCAATACATTTAACCCCGTTTTGATATACCGCACAGACAGCAAGCAAGTGTGGAAGCCAGCATATACAATCCAAAAAGATGTAGGGGAGTGCAGCTAAACGGTATGGGGTAGTGTTAATTATTCCGAGTAATAATAAGAGCACAATACTGCTGAATACGAACCCCATTGCCGGCTCCACGAGGCAGGATTTCCCTCGAAGCGCACACAAATCAACTTGTATAGTCAAAACAGCAGCAGATATACGTGTCATACACGCACCGAAAATAAAACCAACAAGGCCTAAAACGGGATGGCTATAAAACTGGTCGTCATCCTCTCTAAAGTCCCATATAAGCCAACAAACGGCTTGTAAGCTAAGCACTGTACCAAGACCCTCGAGGATATAAAAGTAGCTGAACCGCTTTGGATCAGTCTTTTCTTGGTCTGTTTTGTAAAACTTTTCTCCTCGATAGCCCAATACGGTTGCTCCTGCACCCACGACAATACCACCGTAGGACCAACTACCAATATACATAGCGAAAAACAAAATACAGAGTAAAGTCCATCCTAGGGCTACAGGCGCACTCAAGGGAAACGGCTTGGACTCAAACATTTCCCAAAACGATGGATCTGGCTCAGATGATGGCTCCTCACTTGAACGCTCTGGCCGGTCCAGCGAGATGCGGCTGGGTATTGCGAGCGTCAAGAGAACCACAAAAGTACTCGAATAGCCAAAGAAACGCGGTGCTAGCCTCCCGACATAGGGTCCAGCCCCAATCCCACCGGTGGTTGCAAACGTCATGACGGCTTTATTTGTGCCCACAAGCCCATCGAAATTACCTGCAAACATCAGCAGCGACGTGTAAATTTGTACTGCTGCACAGATGCCTCCAAATAGCCTTGCGCAGAGCAGCACACCAAACGTGCGGCGGAACAATATTGGGGCCCAGCAACAAAGCGACAATAAAAAGGTTGCAATTGCAATGAGATACTTGAAATGGATACGGTGGCAGATGTAGATGGTTGGAAAGACCCCTAAACCCAGGCCCAGACTGTTTAACGGGATCCCCCACTGACACTGGGAGTAACTGACATTGTATAGAGACGCAGTCCCGTAAAACTGAGATATACTTGATGTAGAGTATGCAAAGCTATTTGCAGCCGCTAGTCCTAGGACAATAAGCACAATCTTTGAGCCGGTAGGCTGTGGCTTGTGTGTCATATCGGATGGTTTAGCCAAATGCGAATGATACATGGAGGCTGAAACAAGGGATAGGGGCTATGCCAGACCAAAGTAGTAGATCGGGTTGTGAGGTGGTGGAGTTATGGCGAGATGGTAGCGTTATGGGTGGTGGTGGCTGGCCGTTAGTAGGTCGTTTCGCGATTCCCAGGCACCAACCGCGGTACGGTCTCCAACCCCTTTGATGTGTCACCCCTTTGTCTCCAACCCCTTTGCTGTGTCACATCTCGTCCCCAACCGCTTTGATCAGCTCCTCCTGCGCACCCATCCCCCTTTGTCTCCAACCGCGATTCATCCCTTTGTCATCTAAATGGGGTCCGAGGGTCACGCTAGCACAAACACCACGCTATTAAGCCTGCAAAATCTCACAATAAGCGAATCCTCCGACCACGAGACCGGATCGCAAAGCCCGCCGAGTTCGGCGACGCGTACACTGCGCAGCTCGAGCGTGTCGTCGAACGCCAGCTCAAACGGGACCCCTCGCAGGCGCACATACCACATTGCGCCGGTTTCGCTGGGAAGCGCGGGCCCTAAACGCAGCCCCCAGCCCAGCATCAGCGAGATCTCACCCTTGCGCGATCCCCAGGCCCAAGAAGACGAAGTTGCGCTGTACATGAGCCAGCTGGCGGCCAAGGAAGCGCGCGTGAACGAGCTGCGGGAGCAAATGAAAGGGTTACAGCTCGAGCTGCAGGCGGCCGAGTTTGATTTACAGACGTTCAAGAAATCGGGCGACAAGCTCGCCAAACACTTGCGCAACCCGCGCCGGTCGCTCGCCCGCGCCTCGACCGCCGATTTGCAAAAGAATATCCGCGAAAACATTAGCCGCAGCCCGTCCCCCAAGCGCGATGTTAGAGTGCAGCCTCAATCACAGGTTAAACGCGTGGTGGGCGAGATTGGAACCCAGTTTTGGAGTTTTGTGGAGGACGTAAGAACCGCGGCGTTGGGCGAGGAGGATGAATGGGAGAAGAGTTCAGAGAAAAAGGAGGTGAGTGGTAAACGGCCTATGGATCCTGATCCCAATCAGTATCTCTAGTGGGTGAGCCGAGCGTGCGAGTGTGCGAGCATGCGAGTCGTGAGCGCGTGGTGAGCCGAGCGTCCGAGCGTGTAGTCAGTGCCAGTATACAAGTCGCGAGTCGCTCACCGTGGAGCCGCAGCGCCTACGCCTAATCCCACCACCACCGCCACCACCATCACCACCACCACCCATTCTTTATTCAGCCCATAGCTATTTAATGCATAGATTTAAATATTTAATACCACGGGGCAGACGTCAGACGACGTCGCAACGTTTGCAGAGCCTTTGAATCGACTGTCGTTCGACTGTCGTTCAACTGGCGCCGATTTGGTCGCCCGACTTGGTCGCACTGACCACGCTCCAGTGGCCTTACGGCTGGCCTTACCGGCTGGTACTCACCAGGCTCGGGTGTGGCTCGTGTGTGGCTCAGCCCATCAACTCCCGCAACAAAACCTCCTTGTCACCCACCGGCAAACTCTCCACTAACCGCTTCAGATACTCGGCACTAACGCTAGTGGGAGTGGCGATAAACGCAGAGTAATACAGATATGCAAAGAACCCCATCAAAAATTGGCAGTCGAACCGGTCAGTTACACCGCCATGACCAGGGATGGTATCGCCGAAATCCTTGATTTTGAATGCACGCTTGAGGCCACTGGCAAAGAACCCGCCAAAGGGGGCAATCAGCGAGGCATAAGTGGCCAAAACCAACGAGTGCAAGTAAATTGGAGGGAAAACCCAGACATCCTGCAGAGTGATTGTTGGAGCAAACTGGTGAATATACTTGTTGAGCAGTCCCACATAGGGGATATGCCAGTCGCAGGGCACAAACACCGGGTTGGGGGTGCAAGTGTAGTCGCTAAATGCAGTGACATCGATGCGCTCCATGGGGCAAATCATGTAGCTCGAGGACGCAGAGTAGTGAGTAACCAAGACGCTAAAGATCATGGTGCAAACCCACGCGCCAATGAACCCTTCGACGGTCTTTTTGGGGCTGATTGCAATGAGCGGGGTGCGGCCCATTGTGATGCCACACAAATAAGCGCAAATGTCATTCACAATAACCAACGAGGCCGGGATCAAAAACCAGAAAAGCCCGTGCAGCACATTCTCACCAATAAAGTGGCCCTGAATCACAATCAGCAACAGCGCCATAAAAGTCACGCACAGCTGCGCGTACTGCTGCTTCAGGAACCCCGGCTTGAGCGTAATCACAAAAAACATAAACCCAATCGCGTACAAAATGTACGAGAGGATCGCGTGGTACGAGGCAATGCGCTCGAGTACCCAGAACGGGATACCCACGTTGTTGAAGAACTTGAGCAGCGCGTCGCCCTCCAGGTAAAACATTGTGCTGATAAGGAAATACCACGAGATGTTGCGGGTCCACAGCCCGGGGATTCCGTCTCTGTCGTCGCGGGTGACTTTGATAATTTCGCGGAACGCCAGCACCTCAAGGAAGGCCACAAGCGCGACGCTCCAGAGATGGCCGCTGAGAATGATCAAAACAAAGCCGCCAATCATGGCAAAAGTCCATGTCGCGCGCACTAGAAACGTGCTCAATAGGCTTTTGTCTGCCATGTTACTAAGTAGCAAGTGGGGAGAGGCGGGATGTACCAGGATGTGGTAGGGATGTAATAGGATGTAATAGGGATGTGATAGGGATGTGATAGGGATGTGCTAGGCGCAGAGCCACTCCAATGCCCGGTCAGGAACACTCCAATACCCGGGTAGAGCACTCCAATACCCGTCAGAGCCACTAAAAAGCCACTAAACCGACGAAAGCCACTACAATTCCTATCCAAAAACTATCAAAAGCACATCTCCACAATATTAATAATTAATCTAATCCTACCAGTACGTGGGAACTCTACTCATGAACTCTGCTCATAAACCATATAGCACCTAATTACCTCCCATAGAGCACTTGACTTTACTTTAACTGATTAGCTATTGGTTGTCCTTGTTTTGGATTACAGACCTGGATTAACTGGATTAATTGTTATATACTAATTGGCTTATCGGGGAGAACTCTGGGACGACTTCATTGCAACCACTGCAACCACTGCAACCACTGCAACCTCTCCAACCACTGCAACTTGCGATTCATCTGACCAATCTGACCAGCTCCAACCTTTGATCTAAAATTTACAATTTCACAGCTGCACCACGTGGGTAGGGGTTGAAAAAATTAGTGGTAGAGGTACAAACACGGGTTCAGCTAGGATACCAAGCAGAAAAAGATAGCTAGATAGTTAGATATCTAATAGCTGCAAAAATATATAAAAATTATAGACTGTGGCAGTGCCCATTCCCCTCGTAAACACTGATCTTCTCCTTGGCCCTCCTAGCAACCCTAGCCCTGAAAATTTTCATTATATATTCCTGACCGTTACCTGTCAAACTTTT
The DNA here is from genome assembly GCA_030582035.1 of Wickerhamiella occidentalis. Taxonomy (NCBI): domain Eukaryota; kingdom Fungi; phylum Ascomycota; class Dipodascomycetes; order Dipodascales; family Trichomonascaceae; genus Wickerhamiella; species Wickerhamiella occidentalis. The sequence goes on from JAKTWN010000081.1 coordinate 19,644, forward strand.
TCACCAACATGTCGAGTGAGAAATCCAACTCCATCAAAGTTCTAGGGGAGTTGTTTGACAAGCTTGTGGTCTCTACTGCGGAGAACCGTAGCGAGAACGTCACATCTGTCACCTCCTTTGTTAACGGCCCCATCGAGGAGCACGATCTTCCCGAGAAGTTTTTCGCCGACCTCAAGGCTGCCCTCAAGGAAAAGAAGGACGAGAACAAGCGCCTCAACGCTGCTGCTGGTTTCGCAGGTATTGCCAGCTCCAAGGAGATGAGCCCCTCCGTCGAGCCTCTTGTCGTTGGCCTTACTTCTGATGTTTTGGCCCTTGCTGCTGATAAAAACAAGGAAATTCAGGAGACCGCCGCTGCTGGTGTTAAGGCCCTTGCCTCCAATATCACTCCTCGCGCCGTCAAGGCCTTTATCCCCCACTTGACTGACCGTATTCAAAACACCAACAAGTGGACCGAGAAGATCGCCGCTCTTGAGGCCGTCTCTGCTCTCGTTGACACCGCTCGTGACCAGGTCGCTTTGCGCATGACTGAGCTCATTCCCGTTCTTTCCGAGGCCATGTGGGATACCAAGAAGGAGGTCAAGGCCCAGGCCACCAAGACCGCCGAGAAGGCCACCGAGACCGTTGACAACAAGGATATCGAGAAGTTCATCCCTGCCCTTATCTCTTGTATCGCCAACCCCAAGGAGGTCCCCGAGACTGTCCACTTGCTCGGTGCCACCACCTTTGTTTCCGAGGTCACTACCGCTACCCTCTCCATTATGGTTCCTTTGCTTTCCCGTGGTTTGGCCGAGCGTGAGACCGGTATCAAGCGTAAGGCCGCTGTTATTATCGATAACATGTGCAAGCTTGTCGACGATCCTCAGGTTGTTGCCCCCTTCTTGCCCAAGCTTTACCCTGCTTTGAAGACCAACTACGTCAACATTGCCGACCCCGAGGCCCGCAGCGTTACTGAGCGCGCCATCAAGACCCTTAAGCGTGTTGGTGAGATTGGTGATGACGACAAGATCCCCGAGGTCTCCACCGCTGGTGATGCCACCGTCAACTTGGCCATCCTTAATGAGCTCCTCAAGGACAAGAAGGTCGATGCTCGTTTCACCCCCATCAAGGAGTACGCCGCTGCCATCGCCGGTGATCTCATTGACGAGCGCAAGCAGGAAGAGGTCGACTGGGTTGAGTCTGTCCGCCCCTTCTTGTTGGTCTTTTTGCACAACGACGAGGCCTCTGTTATCCTCAATGACTTGCGTGCCAAGGCCATCGCTAATATCCCCCAGACCACTTCTTTCGATGAGGAGGATGACGAGGGTGAGGACCTTTGTAACTGCGAGTTCTCCCTTGCCTACGGTGCCAAGATCTTGCTTAACCGTACCCAGCTCCGTCTTAAGCGTAACCGTCGTTACGGTCTCGTTGGCCCCAATGGTGCCGGTAAGTCTACTCTTATGCGTGCCATCGCCAACGGTCAGGTCGAGGGTTTCCCCACCCAGGAGGAGTGTAAGACTGTTTACGTCGAGCACGACATTGATGGTGAGCACAGTGATACCAACGTTGTTGAGTATGTTTTGGCTACCGAGCCTTCTCTTACCGATGCTGAGGATGTCCGTGCCCAGCTTATCTCTTTTGCTTTCACCGATGAGATGACCCGTATGCCCATTACCTCCCTCTCTGGTGGTTGGAAGATGAAGCTCGCTTTGGCTACCGCCGTCTTGCGCAAGGCCGATATTTTGTTGCTCGATGAGCCTACTAATCACTTGGATGTCGTTAACGTCCAATGGCTTGTTGACTACTTGACTACTTGCGGTATTACCTCTATTATTGTCTCCCACGACACCGGTTTCCTCGACAGAGTCTGCCAGTACATTATCAACTACGAGCGCTTCAAGCTTCGCAAGTACAAGGGTAACTTGAGTGTTTTCGTCGAGAAGTACCCCCCTGGTAAGTCCTACTATGAGCTCGGTGCCTCTGAGGTTGAGTTCAAGTTCCCCGAGCCCGGTTTCCTCGAGGGTGTCAAGACCAAGCAAAAGGCTATCGTCAAGGTCAGCGACATGTCCTTCCAGTACCCCGGTACCTCCAAGCCCCAGATTACCGATATCACTTTCCAGTGCTCCTTGAGCTCTCGTATTGCCGTTATTGGTCCTAATGGTGCCGGTAAGTCCACCCTTATCAATGTTTTGACTGGTGAGTTGCTCCCCACTACCGGTGAGGTTTACGTCCACGAAAACTGCCGTATCGCCTACATTAAGCAGCACGCTTTTGCCCACATTGATAACCACTTGGACAAGACCCCTAGCGAGTACATTCAGTGGCGTTTCCAGACTGGTGAGGACCGTGAGACCATGGACCGTGCCAACCGTCAGATTGATGAGAACGATGAGGCTGCCATGAACAAGATTTACAAGATCGAGGGTACTCCCCGTCGTGTCTCTGGTGTCCACGCCCGTCGTAAGTTCAAGAACTCTTACGAGTACGAGTGTTCGTTCTTGCTTGGTGACAACATTGGCCTCAAGTCTGAGCGTTGGGTCCAGATGGGTTCCGTCGACAATGCCTGGATTCCCCGTTCTGAGCTCGTTGAGTCTCACGCCAAGCTCGTTGCCGAGGTTGATATGAAGGAGGCTCTTGCTTCTGGTCAGTTCCGCCCTCTTACCCGTAAGGAGATTGAGGAGCACTGCGCCATGTTGGGTCTTGATGCTGAGCTCGTCTCCCACTCTCGTATCCGCGGTTTGTCCGGTGGTCAGAAGGTCAAGTTGGTTCTTGCCGCTTGTACCTGGCAGCGTCCTCACTTGATTGTCCTTGATGAGCCTACCAATTACTTGGACCGTGACTCTCTTGGTGCTTTGTCCAAGGCTATCAAGCTTTTCGAAGGTGGTGTCGTTATCATTACCCACTCTGCCGAGTTCACCAAGGATTTGACTGAAGAGGTCTGGTCCGTTGTTGACGGTAAGATGGTTCCTTCTGGTCACAACTGGGTTACCGGTCAGGGTTCTGGTCCTCGTCTCGAGGCCAAGGGCGAGGAAGAGGAGAAATTCGACGCTCTCGGAAACAAGATCGAGGTCAAGACCAAGAAGAAGAAGCTTTCTGCCGCTGAGATGCGCAAGAAGAAGAAGGAGCGCATGAAGAAGAAGAAGGAGCTCGGTGACGCCTACGTCTCTTCTGATGATGATTTCTAAAGTAGTCTAGTCTAGTTAATACAGAGATGATCTTATTATGAGCGATGTGACTCGAGCCAAAGGCGACTGAGCCGAGCGTGGTGAGCTGTGAATGCCACACAGGGTTTGATCGACGGTAGACCCGGCATCGAAGATGTCGCTATATGAGCGCGTGAGTGCCACACACAGTTTAGTCGTATACTGCTATATACACAGTCTAGTCTCATATGCTCAGATCCCGTTGGCTATGTTTCAGACTTACCAGTGCTTTCTTGTCAGGTAAAGAGGTGCCCTGGAAGCACCCACATTTTATCGCTGAGTTTTTTCCGGTTTACTCGTATTCTAGCAATAACACCATGAGCTTGCGAAATCTCCAGGAGCTCTTTGAATCGGATAACTTCAGCTTTCACCGAGCACTCCAAGACTTGGGCCATATGAGTCGCCGGGCAGCGTTCAACTTACTCGGACATGAGGTCTGCAATAGCGCCCAAGGTTACTCCGAGCATTACTCCGGCAAGCCACGGAGCCAGAATAGAAATATCAATCGACCAACTCTTCAGTTTAGGACTGTCTTCTAAGGATCCACCATCTATACTTGCTCTTCCTCCCTTGATACCGCCACAGCTCTCACAACGGGTTGGCATCTTATCTGAATTGCTTTCATTTTGTTCACTCAAGAGATGTGGCATTTTACTACTCTGTCAATAGAACTCGTTTCCTGGTTAATTAGTTTGTAAACTGACGTACTTTATCAGCACTTGGTCACTTGATCTGGATGCACGAGTGAAACATGCGTTGTTTAGTACTGTGTAGGGGTAGCTGGAGTTCAATAAAAGCCAAATATACAGCCCAGACGCTGGTACGACCAGGGGTGCGTGGTGACCCGGGGTACGCTTGCTGCATAAGCGATACCTTGTATGCAGGGCCATCGTCACCGACAGCTGGCCCGGCTTCCTGTGGTTTCTTCAAAGTATCATTGAGCTTAGCGATCGAGAGCATTATCTACGTTTAAGCACGCTGATAATGAAAAACACTGCTGAAATATCAAACACAATCAATACGGCAAATATCAGAGTTAGGAAGCAATCCTCCAACCGACGCTCCCATTTTGTTTTTTGTTTTATGGGTTGACCAAATTTATTCGTTCTTGCTCCCTTAATGGCGCCACAGCATTCACAACGTGTTGGCACCTCATATGACTCGCTTTCACTTTGTTCGCTTTCGTCAAGTTCTCTCTCACTTAAGAGATGAAACATTTTACCTAAACCGTTAACAGAACTCATTTCATAGCTACTTGGTGAGTACGTACGTCTGATTTATATATTTAAGGCTCGGTCACTTGACCTTGATGCACGAGTGAAACATGCGTCGTTCAATATTATGTGAAACAGGGTAGCTGGAGTTCCCCAGAAGATCCTTAGCAAAGACCTTGTGAGGACCCGGGGTACGCTTGCTGCTTTAGCGATACCTTGTATGCAGGGCCATCGTCACCGACAACTGGCCCGGCTTCATGTGGTTTCTTCAACGATATAAGTGTCATTGAGCTTAGCGATCGAGGACATAATCAACGTTTAAGCGCCATGACCATGAAAAACACTGCAAAAATATCAATCGCAATCAATGCGGCCCATACAAAAGCTTGGAAGCAATTATCCCACCGACGGTCCCATTTTGCTTTTGGTTTTATGGGTTGACCATATTTATCCGTTCTTGCTCCCTTAATGGCGCCACAGCATTCACAACGTGTGGGCATCTCATATGAATCGCTGTCACTTTGTTCGCTTTCACTTAAAAGATGTAGCATTTTACCTGTCTCGTCAAAAGAACCCATTTCTTAGTAACTTGGTAGTTTGTGATCTGTACGTGTACGTCTGATTTATATATCTAACGCTTGGTCACTTAATCTGGATGCACGAGTGAAACATGCGTTGTTCAGTGAAACAGGGTAGCCGGAGTTCCCCAGAAGATCCTTAGCAAAGACGGGAGTGCGTCAGGCTGCTTAAGCGATACACAGAAGAGCCCCCAAGCCTCCAGGAGAGCGCCTTGTATGCAGCATCATCGTCAACGTGTTGTTTCGACCGCTGCTTGCTGCTTTCAGGAGGCATGATGATTTTTTCTCGTCATTAGTTACGTGGAATACACCCTGAAAGTCGTAAATCGTGCTGAGGAGACTGTTTTACCTATCCCTAGCATCCTCTTGCCTACTGGTTTACTCATAAGCTCTGTAACTCGGGCATTATCAACCTTTCATTGACTTGACAGCGAGCACTATTGCAGATATAGCAACCGCAATCAATCCAACACACGCAAAAATTGTGGCACAATTATCAAATCGACGCACCCAGTCTGATTCGTATTCTGTGGGTTGACCAAATCTACTAAATATATTTGTTGTTGCTCCCTTATTAGCACCACAGCTTTCACAACGTGTTGGCAATACATTTTGATCGCCTTCACATTGATCGCTTTCACTTAAAAGAGCTGTAAATTTACCTCCTTCGTCGATACAACTCATTTCCTGGTAACTTTGCAGTGTGTAAACAGTTTGTGTCAATATATAAAATCTGGTCACGTTACCTAAATGTACAGGTGGAACATGCGTTGTTCAGTGTTTTGTAGGGGTAGCTGGAGTGCGTCAGGCTGCTTAAGCGATATGCACAAGAACCTCCCAAGCCTCCTGGAGAGTGCCTTACCTGAGGAGATTGAAGCTAAACTAAGAGAATTAACATATCAAGGCGTAATGGGCAGCTAGTATAGATATCCAGTAGGTGGTACCCGCTTAGGGGTTAGCAGCCGAGCGATAAGCTCTGGCTCACTCTGGCCCGGCTTTGAGTTGTTTCTTCAACAAAGAGTTGATTGCACTTGGCGATCACTGCTTGTGTATAGTTAGAAAGACTGGCTGATTGTCAAGAACTTGATTCAGCAGGTTGTTTCCGCTTCTAGGTATGAGGCATAGTCTTCACAGGCTATTCTCTCCACACCTTCAATCTCAGTACCCACTGCAAGAGTCCACGAACGCTCGTTGTTCTGAGATGTGACATGTACACATTTTGCTACCGGACTTGATCAGAGCTTCCCTAGTACTGAATGAGGTCAGTATAGAACCAATCTCACAGCGCTGTCTTCTTTGACGCAGTCCAACCATATCTGTCCAGATCTTCATGTATATTCTATATCGCAATAAACACTAAACACTGCTAGCGGACCACATTGGATCCCCAACGAGTAATACTCACATCGAGTTTTAAAAAAAGTGGACCCACTGCCTCATCGGATCTGATATTTACCAGAATCACTCCTCTCTTTAATATTTCGCCATCACGCTCGAGCTCGATATAAACATGTGGACTATATTTCAAGAGCATAGTCTTGAACTGGGGTGTATCCACCAGCAGAGCTCATGTGCTGAGGGTACTAGTAGCAGGGGGTTTTCGGGATTGAGGAACCTTTAAAGGCCCGTCTGGCCAGCGGGTCAGCAGGGTAACAAGGCAGGGCCAGCTAATTCTTCAATCCAATATAGCTAACGATCATGGAAGTGAGAGAATTCATACCTTGACTTATTGTAATACACACCAAGAGGATAAACATCGCATCAACCTTTTTTTTGATATCGTTAAGCTGTTTTCTTAAATCCTTGATGTCTTGGTCTCTGTCTGCATTGGGATCTCTGAGGTCTAGGGATTTGTCTTCAATCATATCGAGTAGACGCCAGGTGATGTGTTTTATAGTTTGCTGTGCTGACAAAGAGGGGTGGGGGTGGGGAACTCTGCGTAGAAAGAGCGATGCTAATCTTAGATCTTTGATGGCTTGGTCTGTCTTTATTCATTTCATGGTGATGACAGGTGTACGCTAGTATTGGATTCTTAGGATTCTACCACCACAGACGCTCAATCAATCAAGAATGCTTTACCAACGTGACCGGGTATTGCCATGGAAGCTATCATTCAGACGCTCGCAGAATTTGTTTCTAGATATGCGATTTGATCTTTCGAGATCTGAAACGAGTATTATCAACGGAGTTCTTGGCTAGATTGTGGTAGTTTATGCGTGATATCTTACGTAGTTGACTATCTTGACCGATAATTTCGCAGCATCAAGAAAATTCATACTACAAATCAACCATAACCACCGTATATATTTCAGGCCCTCAAATCCTTACACTATCGCTAGTATCGCTAATGCCATATGACGTCACCACCGATCCGCAGAATGTATAAAATGATGCACCCCCCATGACGCTGCAACATGATAATTCTGTCTATCATAAAAGCATTTTATGTGCTCATTTTCCTGTTTCTAGTATTCTGTTACCTCAGCTTCGGGTACTTTTGGGTTCCTAAGGTCGCCTACTCTACTGCCCTGTCGTTCACTGATTCGGATGGTGCCCCATACAACTCTTCTGTGCAGATTTTTACAGGTTATGGTTTTTGGTTCTTTTCTCCCAGAGGATCTTTGGCC
>JAKTWN010000082.1:0-26702 GCA_030582035.1 Wickerhamiella occidentalis
GGTGAGTAAGCAAAACATTCTTCCCACCACTTGGGCAGGAAGGCTGGGGAATGAATTTCAAACACGATAGTGAGGCGGCGCATCTAAACCCCGTTTCAGAAAGTTGAGGGAGGAAATTGATAGGTAAATATCATTACATACAGGTGTAAAGAGGCAGTTTAAATAACAAGCACATCATCTGGCAAGGCTAAGTCAGAAATATGTGTAAATGAATAAAAAATCTGTAACTTCTTAAGGTGATAATAAATAAAATGGGGGAGAGGATTCAGGCCAGAGACAAAAGTGGAGTTAGAAAACAGAGGTGTGGAAAGGAGGCGAAGTGAACCTGAGACATCGTCACGCGGCATAACCTCATGCAGGGATTGAGTCAATCGCGGGGTTTAGTAAGGGGGCTAATGAAATGAATGTAGTGATAGCCTGTCTTGAGTTGGCTTTGAGTGAACTTTAGAGTTGCATGAGTAAGGGAGAGGGGCATGTAGTCCGAGGGTTCATTCAGATCGTAGAAAGGGTTCATTCAAGGCACACCATACTGACTTGTCCATGCAAGTTTTGTCACAATGAAGTTCGCCAATCTTACTTTGGCTCCAAGAGCTCAAATGAACATAATAGATCCTCATCAACAGACATAACTGCACCCCAGTTCTCAAACTCTCCGCAATAATTGGGAGCACTAAATACCGTTACTAGGCGGCGCCGTCCGAAAAACTCGTAACCATCTTGTACAACCATGTGACCTCTAGCGACCAAATCAAACTCAAACCGTTTACAGAACTGGTCAAGTACACGAGTTCCAAAGCAGAATGATACTCCACGATCATTATCACCCCATTCCTTTGTTTGAGGGTCTGGATCACTCCATAATAAATCACTCACCAGCCCACTATCGGGAATATCGGTAGGCCGTTGAACTTTAGAGATTTGGCCCAAACGCTCTAGATCGGGGGATAGGCCACCATGAACACAAAAAATCTTGCCTCCAATTGTAGCCGCGATTGGCAGGGAGTTAAACACATCCACGATTGATCGCCAAGATTTCACACTTGAACGGCGTTTACATTCATCATAAAATCCATACACTTTGGTAACATTAGCACTCTCGTGGTTACCTCTAAGAAGGAAAACGTTACCAGGATACCGGAGTTTGAGGCACAATAACAACATAATAGTTTCGAGGCTTTGTTTGCCGCGATCAACATAATCACCTAGGAAAAGGTAGTTTGTTTTAGGGGGCATACCACATTTTTGGAAAATCCTTAAAAGGTCTTGGAATTGACCGTGAATATCGCCTACGACCTTGACAGGAGTCGCTAGTTCAAGGAGGGCTGGTTGATCAAGCAAAATTGGTTGTACCGCTTGACAAACACCCCGGATTTCATCAATCGACATACAAAAATGCCTACCGCGCGAACGAACTCCGTTCATACAAATCCGTCTAATGTAACTGTTCAAAGGCAACTTAGACTTTTTAACACTTGAGGAGCTGGGGGATGGTAAAGTGGCTCCAACGGGGGGTTCGGGGGTAGCAGGTGATCCACTTGGGCTTGTTTCAGGACTTGTGAGCGGAGAATCTACACTTTCAATACTGGAAAGTGACCCGGCAAGTGGAGGAGCAGGTGGAGGGGTGCCCTTGAGAGGTGAAGCACGGCCAAAACAACGATCTAGAGCAAGTGCAGTGTCTATACGCTGTTTTGGTTGGAAATAAGCATCATGGTGAAGAACATCATCCTGCTCGTGGCTATCTACAGCGTTGCCGCTATTGCTGCGCATGCGCGGACCGGGTGTCGGCCGAGAGGAGGAGCCACTAACGTTTTGTGGCAAACTTCGTTTTCGTATACCGCCAGCGTCATCGTCATCATCTACTGCGATACTCCCTTCTGCAGATAAAACATTTTTTCCATTTGTCTTTGAGACGGTTGTTCCCATCAGCTGGCGAAATGGTCGCCTAATCCGATTATATATTCCATGCACGGTCATGTGAGTTGAATTATATAAGCAGAGGCCGGTTTGGACACTTTACCCATGCGCTCCTTTTAAGATGAAGAAGCATAGTGAATAAGCGGTTAGGGGGTAATAAAGTTTGCTTCAATTTAATTAATGGCACAATGACGTAACTATGTTAATCATTTTATCTCTTCAAGGGCCCTGCATCCCGGCTTTGATCTGGTAGGTTCGGTAATCATAATGTGGCATTTTCGTAAGGGGTAGGCGGAGGTACTCGTAATGAAACTAGAGTAGTTTTAAGAACAAGCATCTCTTTTTGTCTAGCCTACATATGTTAACGACGGGGCTGTTTTTGTTGTAACACGGTTAGAAGAATCGAAAGCAGGATAAAAATGACGCGAGCACTTCTCGCTTATGCACATTCAAAGGGGGTGGGGAATAGTTCACGGGAGGCTGAGGTATAGGTGAGGGTAGCGGAAAATTACACGAAGATGTAAGCAAAAGTGCTATAGTATATTCAGTTGATTGTGCTTTTACATGATCTGGTTGCCATTGAAGACTCAATACGAGCCCGACGCTGCATGTGGCTTGGCCTCCCCATGCATGAGCCAGTTGCTTATCAATCTCGACTCCAACCGGGTCACTTTGCTATCGAGCTTGTCTCCAAAAGTCAAAACCCGCGAGTTCTAAAACTGGTCACATAATCAAGTCGCTCTCTAAGCTGATATCTCAATGGATCGATTTGGGTCGCACTCAACTGAACGTTCAGATGAAATTAGCCCCTATTTATTGAAACAAGCTCGTAGATCAACAAAGGGTGCTGAGGACCTGAAGCTTTGTGAGACATCCTCCACTGTCTATATTGGAAATCTCTCTTTCTTTACCTCAGAGGAGCAAGTTCAGGAACTGTTCTCAAAAGCAGGCCAGGTTAAACGTGTAATAATGGGTCTCGACCGTAATCAAGAGACTCCATGTGGGTTTTGCTTTGTGGAGTATTACACCCACTTGGATTCTCTCAGAGCGGTACGATACCTTGACCAAACTAAGCTTGATGACCGTATTATTCGGATTGATAGAGATCCGGGGTTTGTTGAAGGTCGCCAGTACGGTCGTGGTCACTCTGGCGGTCAAGTCAGGGATGAATTGAGAGAAGATTACGATGCCGATAGAGGAGGGTATGGAGGTCGCGCTAGAAAATAAATTAAAGGGGAGAAACTAATGATAGTTGAATATAGGTCGGTAATAATCCGTGATTTCAAATCAGACCATTGCCAGCACCTGCCTGGCCCCCTCTTAATCCTTACTCAGGATATGTTGTCGACATTTGATCAGTGCATCCAAAAAGCACCAATTTCAATTGTTTGTATCGGTAAACAAGAGGAAATTGTTGCAAAATATAAAAGCGTGGAAAATTCTCACTCTCTTGATAATGTAAATGTCGAATTTGTTGAAACTGGTCGTCATGCGCTGAGCGTGGCACTCCAGGAACCTGAACCAAGAGTAGTATGGGGACTTATTCGGTTTATGAAAACCCAAGATTGGTCTTTGAAGCGAAAACTACAGTTATTAAGCGCGTATAGAATCGCAAATATCGAGCTTGCAGATGAAATTACAGATGATGATCTACCACATTTATAATAGCATTCAGACAGAATGATATGTTCAAGTTGATGAATTTTTGATATCGTGCTCGCTAAAACTCAGCGTTGGCGTGCATCTTTAAACGAATCATGCACTTTAATTGTATGTTTGGGGCTGGCTTCACATAATAAAAATAAACGGCCTGCAGCAAGAGCTATTCTTAGTTCCTGGCCTGCAGAGGGTTATCGTTCTGCTGAGATTGTGAGCAATAGTAATAAGGGGCTTTAATTCGGAAATTTTAGTAAACTGTCCTTGTTTGGAGCCACTGAATAAGGGTCAAATGTTTGTTTCATCACCGACAGGGGTTGAAAGGCCTTGCAAACTAGGTGCATATCAATAGCCTGCCAGTAAATTCCGATTACTTTGTAACTACCCTGCTCTAAGCTTTAGAATCTTGAGATCTATCATTTAATTTGGTTATTGTGACTTCATTTTGAGAATAGTGCTGAAAAAAAACTCCTGATTCCACTGTGGATGCGGCTTCAAGCTGAATGGTTCAGCACAAATGTTACTTGAAATTCGCTACAGGCTAATAAATATACTTGGTCTGATATGGCTTTAATCGAATGAGTGAGATGTGTCCTTATTATGAATATCCAAACTAACGGCCAGGTGCCTCCGCATCTCGTTAATTAGAAATGCTTTTATTAACTCGTGCAATGACACGAAATCCATACCCAGTCTTGAATAGATAACCAGTAGAACATTTCGTTTATGCGATACCATTGATTACCGGTCCACTGACCCCAATATTATGCACACTGGTCTCGATCGGCAAAATACCATATTAGATGGGCAGCAAACAAGTGGCTAGCAAAGCGACCAAAATCGATAGAAAAAAGTCTGGTTCAGGTAAATCACCAAGTATATGTATATGAATGAAATAGATCCCCGATCAAATTCACTTGATCACTGCTAAATTGTATTGAATATAGCGCGGCGCTATACGTTTTGCTACCCCTCGTGCATAGGCACGGCACTGTAACGCCCCATATCTTTTAGCCGTGGCCAGTCAAAAAAGATAAGATACAGTCTAGAAGGCAAGAGCCATGATTTACGAGTTAATATGTTCGCATACGGTTAAATAGCATACTTGTAAGTCAGTAATACATTAATGAGCCCACAGTAAAGTAGATAAGCGGATTTTTATGTGCATATGCAAGGTTACACACGAATTATATTCACTATTCATCACTCTCAATTAAGGATTTAAAGACCGCATATGCCCCAAATACCTGCACATGAAGATGTTTCAAGTTTTGTCTGCTCTCGCCTTGGCCGCTGGTGCTAATACTAAGGTGAATCCAAGCTGCCTAGGGCTGGATGAAGCCGCTCAATATGCTGGCTATATTGATGTTCCTCACGGCTCATTGTTTTACTGGGTTATTGAAGCACGCAACGATCCCGAAAACGCACCACTGGTGATTTGGTTTAATGGTGGGCCTGGTTGTTCATCTCTTTCTGGAATGCTCGCAGAGAATGGACCTGCCACTATCCAAGAGGATTTGAGCCTCCAGTATAATCCATACTCGTGGACGGAACATGCCAATATCTTGTATTTGGACCAGCCTGTAAACACCGGTTATTCTACTGCTACTCATAATGTTACCACTACTGTTGAAGCCTCTGAGGACATTGTTGAGTTTGTCAAGGAATTCTACAAAATGTATCCCAAATACTTGCAGCATGATCTCCATTTCGCTGGAGAATCATATGCTGGTCGGTATATTCCTGTGTTTGCAGAGGCCGTCATGACTATGGAAAATCGCCCCAAAGAACTGAAATCAGTACTTCTCGGTAATGCTGCAGTGGACCAGTATAGTCAGTATGGCACCGTGTATGACTACCTTTGCGTAGTGGACGGTGGGTTCCCTAGCCTCGTCGACCAGGCTACCTGTGAGACTATGAACTCTAGCGTTCCTGAGTGTATAGCGCAATTGTCAGATTGCATAGATAACGATAATGCTGATGGTATCTGTAATACTGTCGTTGAAGGTGGTGGACCATGTGATAATGCCGTTGTGGGCCAACTCGTTATTTCGAATAAAGGTATCAACGTGTACAATCTCGACGAGCCCTGCGCTCCCAGTAAAGCTGGTCTTTGCTATGCAAGTGATGATTATGTTACTTCGTATCTGGATCAAGCCAGTGTAAAGTGCGCCTTAGGCGTGGATCCTGATCTCGTATACACAGAGTGCAACAACGATACTGTGGTCAATTTCTACTATAAATTTGACGCATTGCATCCAACCCAGGCAAATGTTACAAATCTTCTTGACTTGGGTGTTAAATTTCTCATTTACAATGGCGATAAAGACCCGCTGGTTAACTGGGTTGGAGCGCGTAACTGGACCAGGGAACTCGAATGGTCAGGACATGAGGAGTTTGCCAAAGCTATCGATAACCCTAGAAACTTCACTCCCAACGGAAACAATGCTGGCCAGGTCTCAAACTATGGCAATTTGACTTTCCTGAGAGTATTTGATGCAGGACATATGGTTCCACACGATCAGCCCGAAAATTCACTTGCGATGTTTAATTCATGGATTAAGGATAACTTGGCGTTGAATTAATCAAGACTTTGTATCACATTGGCTGAGGTTCATGGAGTTGTGCTTACAATTTTTTTTATTAGTTTAAGAGCTCCTCGAAGGTTACATAAATTGAGGACCTAGAATGGCGCCATCTATAGTAAAATAGCGAATAAAAGTAAGATAGCCACTCTATAGTCTTTTTAAAGCACTATATTCATAGAGTAGTTCAGGCAATTCTGAGCACAGATGGTTCAGCGGTCGCTGGAAATGTATCGAAATCAGGCATTTATTTATCCAAGTTGGTGTTATCAATGTCCCTGATCTTCTTTGCAGGGATACCGGCAGCAACCGTATCAGGAGCGACATCGCGGGTAACCACTGCGCCAGCGGCTACCACGGCATTCCGGCCCACTCTGACTCCAGGCAAGATGGTGGCACCGGCGCCGATCCAAACATTGTCCTCAATATGAATAGGGAGTGATATGTGGGCTCCTTCACGTCTTTCTTTGATAGCGAGGGGATGGGTGGCCGTACAGAGGGTAACATTAGGTGCGCACATCACATTGTCGCCGATGATAACCAAAGTAGAATCCAAAATGCAGAGCCCGAAATTCGCATAAAAATTGTCGCCTACCTTGACATTAAATCCATAATCTACGCGAATAGGCGATTCTACGAGGCCTGGCTTCCCATAAGAGCCCACAAGTTTCTCAAAAGCTTTGGTTTTGGCTTCACTATAGTCGTCAATATCTTTGAAATCACGAATTCGCATCGTGTTGTAGTCCTCGACTAGATCATGGGTAGTGGCTCGTGCGATAGTCAGCTTCCCATCCCGTGCGTTATAGTTACAGCCCGAAACCATCTTTAGATACTCAGGATGATCAAAAATGTATTGAGGGAGCTTCAATTCTTGAGCGACTGCAATGACTTCTGGGTTCAGTTCGGTTATTGGGCTGGGCATGTCGAGAAGATTAGTTGGATCGCAAGGGCTACAACACCAAGGAGCAAGAGGGTTAAAGGGTCGACGTGCTCAGCTCCGATACGTAGCATCCATAGTTCAATAGTTACCTGTTAAACTGGGGATTTATTTCGTGGTCTCGGAGCGTTGGTCCTGTTTTCCCATGTTACTTGGTTCGTCCTCTTGGACTCACCTGTAACGTGCTGGTTGGCTCCTGGTGTTGATGTATTATGTTTTAGTGGGGTTTTTAGACTTATCTGATAGTGTTTTATCGCCTGGGTTTTTCTCTGTAGCCCTAGCTTCTTTTCCCTTGATTACCTGCTCCTAATTCAAACCAGTGTCGACACGTGCATACTCCATGATTCTGTAGTTCAACAATTGATTAATTCAACAATATGTGAAAGGTTATGACTACTTCTAGAAACAGTAGAACAGCGGTTGGTACTTGTACCCAACCTGCTAGAAAGCTCGGCCACAGAGATGCCGGTCAAGTCTTTAGTAGATCTAGTTATTCTTCAATAATAACTTCAGCAGCGAACAATGGGGGTTGCAGCGAAACCAGAAAGAGGTGACGCCTATTGCGCTATCTAGGCGTTTATATAGTTAGTCTACTGAACCTGCCGCAGCATATTTCTCCCATCCGATGCATTATCCGCACCAGTGGTACCCATCAGGCTCACAATTCCCTGAAGGCTAAGGTTGCTGGACTAGGTGAACACCTTGTCGCTATTGATGATATTTTCACGCGAGCAAATTAGTTTAGCCATCTCGGGAGCCCACATGCCGTTCTGGGTGGGGGTCTCGACCTTAAAAGAGGAAAATGAGGGCATTCCATTTGACGCTTGGGCGCGTTCCAGCTGCGCGATATGAGACATAATTAGGATAATATCGTACCATGAGCTCTTGGGAGAATCACCTTCAAGCAGTGCAATCTTGAACTGGAACTGGCACTGGCACTAGAACTGGCACTGGCACTGGCACTGGAACTAGAACCGTCAGTATGCCCGCATCCTACCGAATTACCACCCCGTTCTTATCACTAGGGTAAGGGCTGACGCGTTGAAATATTATACTACTAATTTAACCGACCGGTCATTAACTCTTTGGTAAACTAAAGACGGAAACCTCAAAAGCCCTGATATGTTACGCGTCATAAATACCAAGGATGGCCAGTTTGTCGTTCGCCTTGGCCCTGACTACGTCAACCGGGCCCTGGTGTCCAGCCCCAATGAAACCCAGGATTTTGACCTCCAAAATACAACCCCCACATCATTCGCTATTTTCGAAAATACTCTGGCTGTTGGATGTCATGATGGCTCAGTTAAATTGTACGATATCGAAAAACTCGAGTACCAGCGAGACGTGTTTTCGGGGACCTCCCCCATCTTCTCAATGGAGTTTGACTTTGATGGTGGCAGACTGGGCGTTGTTGCGCATGACAAGACTGCACTCGTGCCTGTAACAAAGATTACAGAAATAACTGTCATTGATTTGCCAGCACGACACATTAGCTGGTGCCGTAGAGATGAAAACTTGCTGGCGATAAGTGGCCAAGATTGCAACGTATATTTCTATGATATCAGTAGCGGCGAGAAATCCCTCAAGATTGGAGGCGTATTGCCCCGTGTTACGCTCGAGGATCCTCGGTTTGCACATGCCAGTTTTTCGCCAAGTGGTGATGTATTGGTCCTGCCAACAAAATCAATGGACTTGGCGATTTATGATTGCAAAAAATGTCTCGAGCATTCGCGGTTGTGCCAGCTAGATTTGACTTATGAGGCCAAGTGGAGCCCTAATGGTCGGTACATTGCAAGCATCTTGAAAAACAATAAATTGTTCATTTGGCACGTGGGTGGCCGTAGAGCAGTCACGATTCAGAATCTTGACTCACCAGTTAGCAGCATTGACTGGAATCCTCATGATAATGAGCTTACAACTATTTCGAGTAAGAATGCGTCTATCAATAAAGTGATACCGGTACCTGGTGGGTATGATACACCATTGGGATCGCCTGTCGACCATCAAACGGAGATTATTTCAGGAGAACAACGCGAGGATACTCTAAAAGAAAGCCAGCATGAGCTGATTTTAAGTGAGGATGGGGTTGATATTGCAACCGAGCCAGAAGACGAGGATGACCAACTAAACGAGCACCATGACGAGCCAATCCAGCAAGACAAGGTATTGGAAGATTTGGAAATGGAGGCTGATGACCCATTTGAAGATTATCGCTCGGCTAAACGCGTTAGATTCGACAGCGAGGACACCCGTGCTTTCCAATCTGGATCTACCCCTTGGATCAACCGTAAACGTATCATGTGCACGAATTATATTGGTTACGTTTGGTCTACTTACCAGGATAACGAACATAATACCGTAAGTGTGACGTTCTTCGACCAAGGCGACCACCGCGACTATCATTTCGAGGACGAAAACAAATATGATATCGCTGCAATCGGTGTGAAAGCCACTATTTTCGCTAAAACAAGCACCGGAAAAATGCTTGTGCGGTTACACGACTCGCGCATCGATTCATGGGAGCATGACTGCCAGCAACCTCTCAGGTCTGTTGCAATTAGCGACAAAATCGTGGTGGTGTGTACCGAGCTTGGTGTTGTATACACCTATAGTATTTACGGGAACCCTATATCCATTTCTCGAGAGTCACGAGACCCGGTGCTGACCTGCGCTGCCAATGACAGCATCTTGATCACGGTTCGTAGCGGGTTCAGTGGACCTTGTTATACTATTGAGGATGTTTTCACACAGCGGTTTTATCAGAAAAACGATTCATTGGATGTAGGTCCTCAGGTGAGTCTCAAGTCGCTATTTTTCAATGAGAATGGAGACCCATGCATAGCCGACTCTAACCACATCATTTCCACCCTGATTCATTGGCGCGAACCCGGTCAAGCACGCTGGGTGCCAATTTTCAGTAGTAATGAACTCTCAAAACAAGAGGGTCGCCCTGTGCGGTGCTGGCCCATTGGTATTTTCGACCGCCAACTGTTGTGTGTGAAGCTCAAGGATAAAAAACTGCACCCTATTGTTCCGATGCCGGTTACCTCACTTGTTGATCTAAAGATCCCAGGCGTTCAAGATGAACATGAGGCTGGATTTCTACTTCATCGCACTCTCCACACTCAATATGTCGCTAAAATGGAGGCATTAGCCAGCCAAAACCAGCAAGTACCAGAACAATTAGGCGAGCTTGCGGATACGGTAGCGCACGACTTCAATATACATCTTCTCAAGCAGTTTCAGAGCGCTTGTGCTGCAAATTTGCCAAATAGGTGCTTGTCGGTGGCCAATCTAATGACCACTGAAGAAATGTTAGGAGTAGCTGCTCAGATTGCCTCTCGGTTCAACCTTCACAGTGTTGTTGAACGTATTCAGAACTAGTTTTATTACCGCATGCGTCTTGTATTGCAAGCGATGCTAAAAAGTTACGCTAGAGTACCAGCTATTTAATTATCTATCCTACCGTGCTGCCTTATCGTCGCTGTATTTACAAAAACTATTCAAAGTAGGTAATCAACATAAACACCAGACTTTTGAGGCTGTGTTCACCTGTTTGCAGAATAGACTTGATATCTAGGCTCAATAGTATACACCCAGCGCTACAATCTTGGCTTCAATTCGCGCCTAACTTGTATATCCACTATATAGCTCCTATCATATCAAATGCTATATCGGCTTTTCCCCACATTATGTGGATCAACAGTTGACCCGTGCCTTATCCTCTCGCCTTTGGCCTTAATAACATGGATGGGTGGCAAAAAGGTGCATTCTTTTATTCAGTGCCTCCTGTAACTCAGGACTCACGATTCTTTAATGAAGTTGTAGAGACAGGAGATATGCTTTGGCGCGATTGGCGTACAATCAGAGTCGATAGGCACCACGATAAGCGGTGGAAAACGATGGTCTGGCAGCCATTCACACTGGCGAACACCAAACTGAGAATGGAGATGAAAATATCTTGGTCAGAATCCAATGGCAATACGACTTTACCGCGATTGGAAGTGATCATGACTCCCCTCGAGTCGCTCAAGGGTAATTTCAACCTTATGGTGGCATTTGCCTTGTGGAATCCGAGTGATGTACAAAACTTTGTGTCAAAATACAAATTTGTGCCCAAATATAGCCTCAAGCCGCGCCACACGGTCGTGTTTGAGGACGCAGTGAAGCTCGAGAGCGGAGGTGCAAATCTGCCCGTTGAACATATTGTAGACATGTCAACACGGTGCAATACTGCTTTATATGTAAGATTGGAGGTTCCGAACCAAACAATTTTTCCTGTGACGGGCCCAAGTACTAAAAATAGAGCCATCGCTGATGGGCCTGGGGTAGTGTACCAAATGGAAAACCAGGGCCATGATACCCAGGATAGTACTATATTCGATTATCAGGGTACTCGCTGGAGGCTTTTCTATCAAAAGAAACCCACAGTTATGCTGCTATTACAGCGTATGCCAATGGATAATCCTCGCTCTGAGATTGGCGAGATTGAAATAGAGTTTGACCTCATTGGCGTGAGAAAAAGTGGTGAATATTTCAAAGAATCTCTTGTACATACATTTACCACGGGGTTCAATGATTGGGGTGAAGTGAACCCAAATTTCAAGAAAGCCGAGTGGTTTGTGGTGAGACTCAATGCACTACGGGTCAATCAAAGGGGGCCCTTGCCTCCTCAAATATATGGGGCGCCCCCTCCAGGTCCACCTCCGGGTATTGCGGGACCACCTCCAGGACCACCTCCGGGTACCATGGGTCCACCATCTGGTCCACCACCAGGGAATAATAACTCATCTCTAGAAAGCGACAACGAGAAATTGCCAGAGTATTCACTACAGTAGTTAGTTGTTAGGTTTTAACTATTTATAGATAGTGTTTAGGTGGGTCCCAGGGCTCGGATCATTGGGTGGTCAAAAGTAAATGAGCTCAAGTTTAAAGTTCCTACTGGATGAGCAAAGCTTGTAGCATTCAGACCTTTATATTGCAAGTACTCAATTCTTATCGGCCTTTACAGCATCAGTAGAGGGTCCATCAGGGAAAGCAGGTACCAAGAAAGGCTTTTGCTTGAGGTGCACGCTCTCCTTCTCCTCAACTCCGGGAATGCTCTTCTTGAGGCCAATTTTTTCAAAAACGCACTTGTTGAGAAGCGCTTCAGCAGGGCGACATGCATACAGCTGGTGATTGTTTTGCTCAAGGCACTGCCAGTGGGTGCGGAATTGCTCCAAGCAGTGCTTGTTGATATCATCCAAGACACTTATAGCACAACGGGTAACACGGCGGCCCTCTTTAAGGCAATCCTTGGGCCCGTTTTGAGACTCTTTTTTGCAGAGCATAAAATCATCGTTGTAGGGTTTGCAGCGGTCGCCAATAAAGTAAGAGGCACTCAAGAGAGGGCCACTAGTGGCACCCACTTCCTGCACATCAACAACAGGCGCGGCATCGTCTGTAACCTCAACATACTTGAAGCTGGGATCTCTAGCCATTTCGAAGACTTGTGGTTGGGTGAGGTAATGGCCAGTTTAAAAGGGGTGCTAATCTGGAGTTTGAGGGTGGTAAATGGTGTGTAGATACACGATCGTTCCAAGTTGATCTGCAGGGGTTGGGCGTGATTAAAATAAAGAACTTTTACCATGCCCGGTTGTGAATACACCCTGTCACTGTATACAAAAGATAAAACGCTTTGAGCATATGTCTGTGGCAACAACGCACACATGTGGCGAGAATATAACACCTCGAAATAACACCACCCTTACCCCAGGCGACTCGAAAAAGTACATCTCTCTGAACGGTCGCCGAAATTACCAATCCTTACACACCGTGCTCTTATAAACAGTTACGCTTTTTAAGTAAATGCAGGGGGAGATGCATAGAGTGCAACTGTTACTCAACCCCCTTGGTTAATCCTCATGGATTGGGACTCCCCTACCATGATGAATTGTAGGCCACAGATAGCACGGTATCGAGCTGTCTCACACAAACTGAGACAATTCTATAATTAATAAGAAATCACCTCACATTATCTTTAGCTTCAAAGTGCCGTTTGGCCGTTTGGGACAGAGATAATCTCACACCTATGTGGGTGCGCCGCGTTGAGCTATACATGCTTGTGCAGGGCGGGATTTGACTCGTACTCAGGCTTATTGGAGAGTACAAGAACAGGGGGTTTCTCTGGATCGAACTTTAGCGTTCTTCATGAATTAGTTTCTAGCAACCAAAATGCCGGTCTTTATCTAACTATGGTTTGAGCAAATCTTGAGACCGCTGACCCACTCATTTTAAGTTGATTGTCTATGTGCCGCTTAAGCGTGCATTCTGATCTGGCCATGAGCTGGTGAAACGCCCAAGGTCCCAGAAAATGGTCCTTGTTACTAGAGGCAACCCTCTTGAAACAATAGCGACATACGCGGTTCGACTTTATTATGCATATAGTATGCATAAAAGGGGAACAGTTGCTTCATTTAGCGCAGATCTGTCCGAGACACACATAAATTAGGAGATATTATACTTTTAGATAGCTAGTGAGCATATTCGCTAAAAAAAAAAAGCAAAGCCTCTCCGTAACCTTTCAAAATGTTTGAGATGGCTAATTGCTCAAAGTATTGGACTACTATCCGCAAGGCAACGAGAGGATGTAATACATGATCTTGATTCGGAAGGACATTTGAGATACCAAGAAAATGGTTTTGGCGAAAATGCTGCTGGAAAAACTGTCAAGCATCGGCATTTCATGGAAACAAATTTCACCCCCTCCCCCACCCCGACAAGCCATCTGAGTCTAGAGCCGCGCATTTTAGCATTGTCTCGCAATTTGGCGTACGCGAGAAAGTTAAAAAATATACCTCTCCCCCGAAAGCTTGTTTTTGATCAAACAACTATAAAGAAATCCACGATTAGGATTCAAGCTAGACCTCAATTGTTTTATCAACAGACCCAAGTTAGCCATAACAAGAGAGTTAGCCAAAGTTGTTGAAAGCAGAGTTCGAGCAAGCAGCAACCAGGGATTGAGAGAGGGATAGGCATGCAATGCATGTTTTAGATTATATAGTAGTGGGTCTAAAGTGACAAGCCCTCAATTTAGTGACGAGAATCGGCCAGCTCTAGAACTAGGAGAGCATAATCAAGAGCAATGGGCATGCAGACTATTCAACAACGGAAAAACTGTACGACTAGTTTACGGATCGTGCCACACTATGCAGCTGTTAGAGATATCTACATAAGTAAGGTACAGTTTCAGAGTACGCATGGGCTGCTACCTGCTCTCCAACCACCCTCGACGGTGATCGAGTCGGGGGTAGGAATGCTGCTTGCCGCCGTACCCCAAAGCAGACGCATGTGCTCACGAGCAATGCTTTTGTAAAACCATGTACTACTTCAATAGCAAGAATTACAATATATTGGTGTATTCAATCACAATAATTTGCTTGGACAAGCATTGTTACGCGGGGAGCCGTGTTTACGATCAACTCTACTCCCCCCCTTTTTTTTCAGGGGCCCTCGCCCATTCTGCGACGATTCGCGGTCGATGGTGCATTGCATGGCGTTGTGGTTCTTTCTGCATGCTGGGAGCGAGTCCCGACTTTTGGTTGTTTTTCGTTCAAGTGCTGCTTTAGAAAGAATTGACAGCTTAAACTAATTTTATATAGACACAGATGAACTACTTGGAGAATATTTTTTACGTGCTTGAGGCTACCCAGGCCCCAACAAGTTCCAGCCCTTTAGGAGTAGCGTCACTGCTTATGGAGGCTATTTTTTTCGGTAAGGTGTAACAACTAGAGCAGATTACAGCAAAGTACCTCAAGCAAACTCCAGTACCACCAAACAAGTGAGGCGATGGGTGGGTAGGCCACCACTAGTAGTCAATAGATCCAGTCTTGGTTTTGGATTCGAGTAAAACTTAACACAGGGTCTCAAAGAATAAACACTCTGAAAGATGAGACCCGCTTATGCAGGGATCAGGCACGTTTTCAGGTCCTCTACTCTGTCCCCCGGGCTGGACCCTGACCCTTCTCCATATAGGGCCTTGAAGGGCCCATTAGAGCATCGGCGCCTCAAGAGCAACGAAATTTCATGTGCAAAAGCTAGGGAAACAATTGATATTGATATGAAGAATACGTATTATAGCATTTCCTCGAGACACTTTGATTTTTTCTTGACAAATGTTTGTTGAATCGAGAAAATGCAGCCAAATCGAACATAAAGGATTAGTAAATAAGGTTTTCTAGCAAGAAAGAGTTTAATTAAGAGCTTCATTATATGGAAGCGAAAGATAATGAAATTGACAATGTAATTTTGGGGTAGGCTAGAATTATGCTTGGTTTAGGTAGGGTCAGTGGGAACGACTGGTCATCATTCCATGTTTCAAAGTACATGCATAAGGGTTAGGGTTGTGACAGACAACAGCCGCGACAGATGGGCAAAAGTTGTCGCGACAAAAAGGGTCATGAGTACTCGAACCAACGTCTTTTATTTCAAATTACGTTTAATCATTCACCAAGTATTACTTTTTTAATCACAAGCTGTCTTGGATCTCGTTTGACCGGGCCAATTACACTTTTTGAGCATATGCATGCGTCAGTTTCAAGTGCATGCAGCACTTGTTTTATATATCAAGGCCCCCCATCTACTATAAGATTCATAATCGAGGGTCTTGAAGCTGGTAAAAACAGTAGTGGAAAGAAGAAATACAGCAGATCCTCAATTTTGACAATTTGGAATTGCAGGCTCTTTATTTTTAGTGTTTTTTCAAAGTGACTTCACTCGTTCCAAACTCTCATATTGTCAACCCAATGGGTTCACTGTACCCATTTGCAGAAGGTCCTCGTAAAAAGGCTCGCGTCGAGGACGATGATTCCAAGCCCATTGGTACCCCTAGTGGTGCCGTGTTGTTGCCGCCACCCCCGCAACCTCGCGCACAAGGGCCTACAGGTATGGGCCTTGAAGACAGCAACAGTCCAGAGCGGCTTAAAAAAGCCATGGATAATATTATGGATCTCAAAGTTTTCTTGATTACTGCGCCTGCTTGTTTTGATGCAAAGGATATCATTCGGCGCTTCCACCTCCCAACCGACGAGGAGGTGAGCTGTGTTAGGTGGAATAACGTGTTTTACATTACCGGCACTGATATTGTGCGGTGTCTAACGTATAGGTTTGCCGCATTTGGACGCGTTATCACCAACAAAAAGAAGTTTGAAGAGGGAGTCTTTTCAGATCTTCGCAACCTTAAAAACAATGTGGATGCTACTTTAGAGAAACCCAAATCAGATTTTTTGGAGTTTTTATACAAGCACCATTGCGTCCGAACCAAAAAGAAGCAAAAAGTGTTTTTTTGGTACTCTGTCCGCCACGAAAGGCTGTTTATTGATGCGCTTGAGCGGGATCTCAAGAAGGAATCATCGCGAAGCACCGAAGGCACCACCACCGCCGCTGTTTCCGAGCCGGCCCTTAGTTTCAAGTATGATCCTACTCGCAGCCTCAATGACCAAATTACTGGGATCTTGGGCAACATGCCTACCCCGCTGGCGGCAATCGCTAATGCGACCCTTACTTCACACAACACGCAGAATATTGCCCCGCGTCGTACTCCAAAGACCCAACGTACTCCAGTTACCCCATTGTATGGTTACCCACAACCGATTCAAGCACAGCAGCAACTAATGATCCCTCAACACCAAGAAGCAGTGGATGACGGAGGACTCGATGTTGATTTTTTCAAGGACAGCGATTTCCCGCTAGACTTTCTTCGGAAAGAGGATATCCGTGCTGGAAATACTCCCACAACTAACCATTTCCCAGGGTATCCTGAGGAGCTCTATGATTATGGTGCTTCTCGCCAGCACCCCCCACAGCAGCAGCACCAGCAGCAGCAGCAACAGCAGCAGCATTATATGCAACCACAGCATCCACCGCACCCTCAACAACAGCAACAACTGCTTCAGCAGCAGCAGCAGCAGCAGCAGGGTTACCCATACTTTATGGTCCCGCAATTTGTTCCCCAGGGTCGTCAACAACAGCCGCAGCCTCCGTTGGCGCCTCCTCCAGGACAGATGCAACAACCCCCACAGAGTCCATACTCACCAGTTGTTCCATACTATGGTTACTCTACACAGCCTATGCGGTGAATGTATTATTTATGTAGTTATTTATGTGAAGAAGATGAGTGAAATTGTATGTAAATCACGGTAGAATACTACAGGCATATGCCTGCTAAGACTAATTTGGTCGGGCGTGCTGGTCGAGACTCCAGGCGGTCATCTCTTGAGATTAGTCTCAACAGCATGTACATCATCAACGGCTTCAAGTGCCGCAATTAGCTTTTCGGCTTTTTCCAAGGCTTCTCCCTCGAGCTCTACTAGTTGCTCTGGAATATAACTCAGTCCCATATCCTCAATCTCAAACTGGGTTTTAATGGTGCTTGCGGCACTGGACAAGTTAGTAGGGTTAGTATAGCAGATAGTATTATCTTTGTGTTGCTCGATATCTTCCACCACGTCTAGAACCTGCTCAAAAACCTCATCAAATTGATGCTTTTCTGATAACACAATGAACCCTTTTCGCTGAAAAAGGTATGTGCAGGGACTGATGCTCGCGCCGAATCGGGTAAACGCAGCCCTCACATTTTGCGCAGTACGGTTTTTATTGTCGGTAATAGCAGAGGCAATAAACGCAATGCCACCTGGCCCAATTCCTTCGTAGGTAATTGAGTGGCCTTCATTACCGCTACTAGGGTTCGCACGCTCAATTGCGGATTCAATCACTTTTTTTGATAAATTGTTTTTCAGAGCCGTCTCGATCATTGTGGCCAGCCGGATGTTTTTCTCTGGGTCAGTACCTCCCCCTTCTTTGGCAGCCACGGTGATCTGGTGTGCGATGCGAGTATTCTGAGCACTCCGTTCCTTGTCGTTGCGGGCTTTTTTGTGCTTGATGTTTTGCCACTTTGAGTGTCCGGCATAGCAAATCCTTGTAGTGGCAATCGTCCTTTTTGCAGTAAATCTTAGCATTTTAAGGACTTTTTTTTTTTTCGCTCGTTGTCGCTACCTGCTTCTCCGAGCCACTTTACCGGTTGGAGACCGCCGCCATGTATAGCCACCAACAGCCACATATAGCCATATACATTTAACCCCCCCTTATCACTCCAATCAAGGCCCCCCTCCCTTGCAAGCGCCCAGACACCTAAAATGAGCAAAGAATCGTTCAAAGATCGTACTCTCCTGGCAATTATCGGAGATGAAGATACAGTCACCGGTATGCTGCTTGCAGGTATTGGTAATGTGAGCGAGGACACCGGCCGTAAGAACTTCTTTGTTGTCGATAACAACACTGAAGATGAGACAATTGCAAAGACGTTTAGAGAGTATGTATCACGGCCAGATATTGCTGTTTTGCTCATCAATCAGCACCTTGCCGAAAAAATCCGTAATGAGGTCGACGCGTTCCAGAATGCGTTCCCAGCAGTTCTCGAAATTCCCAGCAAGGACCATCCCTATGACCCTGAAAAGGATTCTGTACTCAAAAGAGTCCGTAAGTTGTTTGGCGAGTAAACAAGTGCGGGCATATAGCCGGTTCTTTGTATTCAAATCTTGTCCAACTGTAGTTTGTTAGTTGTTTTTGTGCTAGTTAATTTTATCAAATCTGTGTACGGTTTATTTCTTATTACGCTTGCGATTTTTCTTTTTCTTGGAGTTGATGGTGCTTGATTCAGTAGGCGTAGGTTCGGCCGTTACTTTAGCTTGTGGTTCATCGCCGCCCTCTAGTTCATTGGGCTTGCTGGCATCGCTCGGGCCTTCAGGGGTTGTCTGATCTGATTCGGTGGGCTGCGATTCAGAGGGCGTGACGGCTTCTGAGTGCCCATTGGAGTCGACTTTGTTGACATCACTAGCCAGATCGACCTCTTGCTCTTGTTCAGTCTCATTAGTCTCGGCAAGATCAATTTCAGTGTTGGCCTCACTAGTTTCGGGTTCAACTGCCTGGGGGTTAACTGTCTCGGGTTGAGACTCTTGAGTGAGTTCGACAGATTCTTTTGATTGGCTTTTGAGATCAATGGGGGTCGATGCATCCACACCATCAGATTCTTTTGCTTCGGGCCCATAAACTTTAGCCTCTTTGGGGTGCACACCAGTCTCCTCAGCCTCTTCATCAGACACTGGTTGGGAATCTTTTTCTTCCGATGGAGCACTTTGACTCTCTTCACTCTGAATTTGCTGGTCGGATGCCTCCCATTGCTGGTCAGGTACATCCACATTGCTTGTTTCCTCAGGGGGAACAACATTAATAGTTGGATGATCAGAAGTATTTGATACTTGCGGGTCAGAACTCTGATCACTGCTGCCTACTACCGATTCCTCTGCAACACTTATATCACCAGTAGCAGCAGTGGCAACGCTGGCACGTCGAGTACGGTGAGGTGCCATCAAGCGAGGATCTTCACTCAAGTAGTACTGACGTACCTCCACAAGCCGGCGCTCGTCTTCACAAGCTTTGAGCCATTGAGGCCGTACAATAGGCATATTGCGTACCTGAGCACGGACATACTGGTTTGTATCAGGCTCTGTGCAAATAAAGTGTGTGGTATCGAGCTGAACTTCATGCTGAAGCGGGCGACAGCCAATATGATTGATTGTAGCCTCGATATCCTCAAGAGTAATTTCAGAGCCCTCAAGACTGCCAACGCATACAGTGAGGCCGGATAAATCGGTCATTTTATGTGTGTGAACATCAATCAAATTTGATTTCAAGACACCAGCTGAGGTGGTGAGTACCAGCTCGAATTGGTATTGCTTATCAATTTCGAGGTTGGAGAGCTTTGTTGAAGTACGACGTTCAGCATTAGGGATCGCCCCCAGCTGTTGGCCGTTTTTGAAAAGGGATAGCCCCACAAGTTCAGCAGAGCCAGGGTCAATGGGGTCCCATTCTAGCACTACAGATGTTTGGGTGAAGTTGTGGACCTTTAGGTTAGGTGGTTGCGGGGAACGTGTATACTTTTCTAGAATGCTTTTCTGAGTCTGGCGGAATTTCGCGTCATCTTCTCGCTCGGCCAAAGTACTGCGTTCACAGCTCAGCTTGACTATTGACCCCGAGACCACATCATCGGGTAACAAAATGCTCGGGAACTCAATAATGCGGTGGTCATTAGTTAATAATTGAGCCAGTGACATATCTATCATGCCTACTTTAAGCTCTACTTCGACAGACATTTGCAGCTCAAGTGTGTATGTGTTGTACAGCAGCTATGTTCAGTGGCGCTAGGTGGCGACTAGGCGCTTAGTAGGTTACATAATACGGGGGGGGTGGGTACAGCTCACACCTTTACGCGTCTTTACTCTCCCTCCACACACATGCTTCGTCAATTTAATCGTCAATTTTCGGGCTCTGCTCGCCGTATGAACCTCGCAAAGCTTACGCTTATTGGTAGAATTGGCCAAGACCTCGAGCCCCAGGAAGGCCCCAAAACCAATTACCTTAAGTACCCCATCGCTGTTCGCACAGGTAAAGAGGAGACTTCTTGGTTCAATGTTGTTGTATTTGACCAGCCTGCTATCGATTTCATGACCAAGTACCTCAAGTCAGGCAGCCTCGTATACATCGAGGCCGACGCGTCTCAAAAATCCTATGTCGACAAGGACGGCAATAACCGCACTAGCTTGAACTTGATTCAGTCTAGTATCACACCTGTTGGTTGGAAGTCTCAGAAAGAGGAGTCCGAGTAGATAAATTAATTGCTAAGATAATATAAAGGGTGGCGATAGCTATCGTTGAATTAGTCGTCATTGCCAGTTTTGGAGTCCAATCTAATGACACGCGACGCATTGCCATAAGCTCATATAGGCAATTTGACTGGTTAGATTATTGATACCCCCCGTGCGACCATTTTTTGACCTTCCCAAATACATATTGGTGATCGGCCAAGCATGTACTTGATCTGGTTCCGCGTGAACAGCAACTTTACCATGATGAGAAATTCTCGCCGATAGCTCCTGTATCTCATCAGCACAGGTCTCCTCTTGCCCGTAGCATATATAAGTGCCCAAACTCGGTAGGGCCTTCTCCCACCAGGTGCTGGAGCTAATCATACCAGGACGTGTGTACATATTTATTGATTCTTCAGGCTGGATAACCTTGAGCGCGAACCTAGAAAGGATATCGTTTGTTACCCAGTCGTTTTCATTTGTGATGCGCATCTTGGCGATCTTGGTAAAGGGGGAAATAAGTACTGCACAATGGGGACGCAGAGTGGCATTGCTTTCCATTGCCACCAATCCCTTGAGGGGCTCCACAATATGAAGCATAGTGCCCACCAAAGCTGTTGCACCGGGCCCATCACCAGCCATCACTCTCACACTCTCTGGACATTGAGAACATACATGCTCCCATCCCATGTTAACGACATGTTGCTGACTTTTGTACCCCTGAAGCCAATCAGTATTGATACAGAATATGGCAGGATTGGTGTAACCTTGCTCCATTAGCGAGGTGAGCATCACGCTGAGAAACTCGACATAAGCATAAGGACTGGCAAATCCCATCATATTACCGGGAGAGTAGTAGATAACAATGTCATTCTTGGTGTAATTGGCGCGCGACTTGGATTTCACCCAGTATCCGCTAAACAGATCGTTACCAACATCCTCAATGCGCGTATCGCCTATTTCCTCAGTGCCGTATCGAAACTTTCGAATATTGAACATCAATAAACACATTTTCTTACCAAAGAATAGATTACGACCCATGATATCCGCATTGAGGCTGCTCAACAGCCAGCGTGACCCTTCAACGCAATAGTACTCAAATGCACTATGATGGCGTGCATAAGGTAGACGAGCCTCATAGCTTTTAGCATAATACGTGAAAAAAACCCTTAATGGTAATCGGATCGTGAAAAATGGGATCGCACCAGCCAAAAGGATCAATAACTGTAACAGGCCATGCTGCTTGAGTATAACCACCAAACATGCTATGATATACACAGACAAATCGCTCAGCGCCCAAGGCTCCATATCTTAATGATTCGGGACTGTGGAGGAGGTAGTTAAATATATTAAAAGGACTACATGTCGCATGAGTTTTTATTACAATACAGCGCGTACAACATTCAAGAAAACGTCAGCGTGCTTCTTCTCAAAGACTAGAGTGGGACGAAGACGAACGCTCGAGGCACCACATCCACCCATGTTAATACCTGCGTGACGAGCATCAAGCAAGAACTTGTCACGAGCTTGGGGGGAAGCCAAGTCAAAGGCAATAAAAGTACCCTGATCCTTACCACGAAGGCGAGAGATCTTACCAGTCTCAGCAGCAATAGCGGCAAGCTCATTGTAAACATAGTTACCGACCTCAGCAGTCTTTTCGACCAAACCGTGCTTTGCAATCTCCTCAAAGATAGCAGCAGTGATCTCAACATGAGCGGGGTCGCCACACCAAGTGTTGAACTGACGATAAGGCAGATTGGGCCGCAAAGCAGGGTCATTGTAAAAGTAACCGGCAGACTGCGCCTTCTTGGAGAAGGTAACCATATCTGGAGGTGTGGGGAGCTGCCAGTATTCATGGGCCCACATGCGACCAGTGGCACCGACACCAGTCTGGACTTCATCAGCAATCAGCAAAACACCGTTTTTCTTGGTAACTTCGCGTAAACCACGGAAGAATGCGGGGGAAGCATGGTTGTCGCCACCCTCGCTCTGGATAGGCTCAACTACGACAGCAGCAACAGGAACGCGATAGTTTTTAAGCAAGTCATCAACAGCTTGCAAACAAGACTGCTCTTCAGCGGAATTATCAGCCTCAAATTGCTCAGCAGGGTACTTGACTTGAGGGAAAGGAGCCTGAGGCCAGTCAAAGGCAGGAATATCGAGCTTGTGGATAGGCTTACTACGGGTAGTAGAGAGCGAACCAAACAAACGGCCGTGGAAGGCAGTTTTGAAGGACAAAATAGATTGTTGAGGGGCCTTATTTTCCATGGAATCAGCCTCCTCCTGGGCAGTGAAGGCGGTCCCGGGACCTCCACGCTTCTTAGTGGCCTGATAGATGAAAGCAGCCTTATATGCAGTTTCATTGGCATCAGACCCACTAAGAGCAGTCCATAACTCGGTCTGACCAGGGGGTGCGTGGGCCAAGATGCGTTTCACCTGCTGCTCGTAGTCAACAGAAGGGAAGTTACCAGTAGCGGGACGGTTGATAAGAGCATCAATTACCCGAGGGTGGCGAGCAGCCTCGGCAAGTGCAGGGTTGTTGTAGCCAAGAGGTATAGAGGCGATCTGGGCATAGACATCGAGCAGCTGGTTGCCATCAGCGTCAACAAGATAATTACCTTCACTTTTTTGGTAATCACAGAGAAAGTAAGTGCTACGACTGTCAAACACTTTATCCAAACTGGCCTGTGCACTCTTGGACTTGGGACCAGGGATTTGAGTGTGGACGCTGGGTGAGGTGGGCTCCTTGGGGAAAAAAGTCTCGCATGTAGATGCCTGACGAACTGCTCTGGCTGCAGCAGAACGCACAGATGAGGTCTTTGCGAAACGAAGCATCTCTTTGTGGTGCCAATCTTAGGGGGGCATGATGCCCCATTTATATCGATTTATCACGTGAGGCACGGCGGCTAATATCAAACACACTCAGACGGCTCAGAGACTCTAGATAATTATTTAATTCCAGATAATAGCTTTATGATACTTTAAGTGTATAGTGCGATAAGTGTTTGTACGGCGTAATGAGACTTTATCTCTACCATAGAGCCCGATATGTATGTTGTGGCCCCCCAATGGTACTGTATATTGGTAGGTTAAAGGGTGGGACATTCAAATTAAAACTATAAAAGTCCAAGAACGCATTCATTTGGATAGTTTCTTCGCGTCCTCCTGCCAGTATGCACAGACATAGCGGCTAATACGCGGCTAAATTATATCGCCAAATTTTGGGACTGCTTTTGAATTGCATAGCCGCCGCATGATTCAAAGGAGTCTATTCCGTTTAATTTCATGTAAAATGCTGTAGATATCTCGCTATTCAATTAATTCAACGACACATCTATGAGTACTCTGTTGCGGAAGGATCAAGCGATATGTACCTAAAGAGCAGTTCGAGCCTAAATTTTGTGGGGGTGGCGTTGACTCACGGACGCTTTTGTACTAGAAAAATTGATTCTTTTTAAAATAGGGAATGTGCATACTCAGAGTGGTCAATTGCCTGCGCTACTCCACTAGGTGGGGCCATCTGGTAACCAAGTGAAATTGGCGCTGGCGGATATCTCGTTGGCGCTAAACAAGACTAGACTTTTGTTGGAGCTAATAAGGTCGTTAGATGGTGTGTTGCATGTAGTGAGAGTTTTATTCTCCAGTCTTTTGACAATGTTGCAGTTGCAGTTTAGCTATCTATCAGAGATATGGATACTACGCTCCAATGAAGGCCAAGTACTAACCACTATTCTTAAAAGTAGTCATAACCTTTCACATGCATCAATCTGAGAACTTCACGACGGCAGATGAATTTAACTCCAACCACTTCCCACATTTTACCCACATTTTCCCCACCTAGTGCCCCAAATTGTCCTCCAAAATGCCACTTAGCTAAGCAATGCGATCCCTATCTTTGATGAGTAGAGTTCAAGCGTTGAGGTCTGTCCTCAAGGAAAAGAACATCCAGTATTATATTGTCTTGACACAGGATGCGCATGAAAGCGAGTATGTAGCAGCAGCTGATGATCGTAGAGCCTTTCTATCAGGGTTTACTGGGTCTGCAGGTACTGCAGTGGTGGGGCCTGATTTGGCCGAACTGAGCACAGATGGGCGGTATTTTTTGCAGGCAGCTGCTGAACTTCCAGATGACTGGACTTTACGGAAATTGGGAACCCCTGGAACGCAGGACTGGATCGAAGCATTAGCTGAACGTGCCAGTAGCGAGAGCGCATCTGTTGGTGTTGATCCTCGACTTATCAGCGGTACAATGGCCGAGGTATTGAATCGCAAGCTTAAACCAGGTAAACTAGTTGCTATTGATGAGAATTTGGTTGACAAAATATGGGAGAACAAGCCTGCTGAGCCTACTGCCAAAGTCACTCAACTAGCTAGCACCGGCGAGACTACAAAGGGAAAGCTCGAGCGTCTAAGGGCCGAAATTACCAAAAATAAGACTGATGCCATTATTCTATACGCACTGGATGATATTGCGTGGCTGTTCAACCTCAGAGGCAAGGATGTGGAGTACAATCCTGTATTCAAGTCATATGCGATTGTAACTCAGGAGCATGCTACTGTATACGTTGACTTGAAGAAAGTAGACGGGATCCAATCACCACATTTTGATTTCAAGGAGTATGAACAAGTCTGGCAGGACATTGAATCCCTTGAGGCTAACTTGTGGGTCCCCGAAGGGTCAAGCTGGGCGGTCGTTACTGCTGCAAAAAAAGTCAAATGCGAGAAAACATCTCCTGTAAAGCTTTTCAAGGCGGTGAAAAATGCAACGGAAATTCAAGGTGCCAAAGATGCGCAACGCAAGTGTGGACTCTCCATTGTACAATTGCTATCATGGCTTGACCGTAACATTGATACACAAAATATAACTGAGTACCAAGCAGCCGAGAAATTGTTGAGTCTTCGTCATGAGCTCGAAGATTTCCAGGGCAACTCGTTTGAGACAATCTCAAGCGTGGGCCCTAATGCTGCGATCATTCACTATAAGCCCAGTCCGGAAGGGAAAGCAATTTTGAGCCGCAATCAAGTGTTTTTGTTGGATACTGGTTGTCAGTTCACTCATGGAACTACTGACACCACGCGCACTGTACACTTTGGCGAGCCCTCTGCAGCCGAGATTGAAGCGTATACTCTTGTTCTCAAGGGCCATATCGGACTCGCGTCAATGATATTCCCCGCTGGAACTAACGGAACACAGCTGGACTCCTTTGCAAGACAGCATCTGTGGCAATACGGCCTTGATTATCGTCATGGCACTGGCCATGGTGTGGGCGCTTACCTCAATGTACACGAGCCTCCAGTGGGCTTTGGTACTGCAGCGTGGGCCAAACAGACTTTGGAGCCCGGGAATCTCATTTCAAATGAACCTGGATTCTACGAGGATAACAAGTTTGGAATCCGAATCGAGAACTTGGTGGTTGTTACTGAGAAAAAGACAAAATACAACTTTGGTGGCAAGAAATTCCTGGGGCTCGAGACAATTACTCTTGCGCCATTAGCGATTAATATGATTGACACTAAACTCCTTACTGATACCGAAAAAAACTGGATCAATAACTACAATGCCACGGTACGTCGTGAGCTTGTGCCTCACTTGAATGAGGAGGATGCTGAATGGTTACGCAAGGCTACAACTGAAATCAAATAAGGTGGCGGGTACAAATGAAGCTCAGGGGCAGTGAAGTTCCATCACATGAACTTGATCACAAGAGCGTCGAGCTAATGTGACAGACTCTACAAAGGCAACTTGAAAGCAGTAACAGCTATTATACTATCATCTAATCCCTAATCATAAGCTGTATCTTTAATCATACTTCCAAAATGCTGGAATTGCCCCACAATTGCAGATGTGGAATCAGCACTCATAGGGGATGTCAATTCCCTCTTATACTCGTGCACACAATAGTTTGCAACAACCCCCAACTAACTAGCCAA
>JAKTWN010000083.1:0-26644 GCA_030582035.1 Wickerhamiella occidentalis
CCTTTCGAAGCCTTTGGAGTGGGCTTCGGCTTTGCTCGGCACATAACATGGCTATGCGCGCCGGAACCACAAAGGATGCACTTAGGAGCAAGGGTGCAGGCTCTGCGGCGGTGGAAGCCCTTACAGTACTTGCAGACGGGGACATTGCCTGCGGGCTGGAACTTCACCTCAAAGTCCTTGTTTTTGCAGACAAGTCTCGAGGATTTGGGGACGAACACCGTCATAGTGAGGCCAGTAGGAGTACTCTGGTCGTACACAAACAAGGTGGTGTCCGAGGGGCCAGTACGGGCCCAGGAGAGAATTTCGCCCTTAAACTCTTTCGCAATATCGTGAGCGAACGCAGGGGCCTGGGAAGCTGCACCTCCTGCACCAATAGAGAGGTGCGTCATGGGCAGCCGTGGGATAGTGACCTGGACGAGGACAAAGTCGTCGCCAGACGTACCAATAGGGTATGCCAAAAGCTTGACATTACCTTCCTCAAAAACCATAGAGGGGGTTTCTGGGGCGAGAGGGCTGACCTCCTCGGGGCACGCATACAAGATGCCATTACCGTGGGAGTCGAAACCAAAAGCGTGCATCCGACAATTGGGAGAGTCAGGCACGACGGGGATATGCTTTTCAGCAAACAATCTCATGGAATCCTCCATGTTTTGGCCCACACCTCGGGGTCCTAGGACCTTGGCGGGCAAACCGTCTTTGAACCCGCGGAAAAGGTACACAGGTTTAAAAATCCTGTCTTGGGACGGACTGGGGGATAAACAAGGGGATTCAGGTGGACCTTCGTCGTCTAACGGACGGGTCTCAGCAGAATTTTCAGTTCCGCTGCGCTGAGTCATTTTATTTTTTAAAAAGGGGGCTTAAGATGAAACATTTTGAGTCGGATCGATGACATTATGTAAGAAGGCGTGGCTCAATGGCAGAGCTTTCGACTCCAGATCGAATGGTTGCAGGTTCGATTCCTGTCGTCTTCATTTTTGGCCTAACTTTAGGCTTCAACTACATGCCCAATTGTAGCTTTTTCTTATTATTTATATTCTGACCAAAATCTGGATACTGACTAAAGATAAGCTCATCATACATCAGTAGTCACAAGGGCATGCCGAATTAGGCGTTTGGGGCGGCATGTGAACTCCCAAGTTGGGCAGAGATGCATAAATCATGCATATAGTTGGTCAATTGTGGAGTTCCTCGACAAATCTCGGTAAAACCCCAGCAAAGAGCCTGTTTTAAGCTACTAGGCTTGATAGAAATGCGTTTTGCTCGGATATATTCACATTCCCTCACAGCATAAAACTCACCCTCAGAGGAGTAGTGAGAGAGCTACAGAGACTTGTGACATATTTTGACACTTTTTTAAATGTTTTTATAAATACACTAAACTACATTATGCGCAACAAAAAATAGATGCAAATTTACTGGGTTTTTCAGTCTGCTGAGTCGCTGGAGGTTGCTGAGACTTTGAGGGACCTTGAACGGCGCTTGGCTTTTGTTCAACAGGTTGCTTTGCTTCAACGGGTTGGGGAGCAGGGGGGTTATGATGCCTCTTTTGGGACTGGTGGACCTGCTTGCTGTGATGATGCCGAGATTGCTGGCGGTGCATCTGACGGCTACCTCCGTGAGCATTAGGGGGATTGGGATAGCCGTAGCCGTGGAGGTTTGGCTTTTTATTGGAAGAGTCCCAGCCTTTACCCCCGTTGAGCTTCATCCAATCGTATTGATTATCATCCAGTTCACCAGCCTGCTTAAGGGCCTCAGACATGAGATCACGCAAATAATCATAGTCGGGTGTTTGCTCAAAAGCAAGACCTCTGACGTATTTCATATAGCTCTCAAGCTGAGGAGGGAAACCTTCACAAAGGTCACGGATTTGCGTGGCCTGCTTTTTATCAGCAATACGTTCGTACTTTTGTTTGTTTGTAGCAGCTCTAAGACCTTGCCAAGGAAGTGAACCTCTAAGGAAATACAAAAAGACGTGACCCAAACTCTCGAGGTCATCTCTACGACTTTGTTCACGGCCCAGATGAGTATTGATGCTCATATAACGAGCAGTGCCACTGAGGCTCTTGCGTTCACGGTAAGGAATGTGCTGCTTGCTCACCGGGTCTTGGTATTGTTTGGCCATTCCAAAATCAACGAGATAAACAGTATTGGCATTGGGGGTACCCGGGCGACCAATCAGAAAGTTATCGGGCTTGATATCTCTGTATATCAGATTATTTTCATGAACAGTTTGCACCCGAGTAAGCATCTGGCGAGCCAGCAACAAGACGGTCTTGAGGCTGAACTTGCGGCCGCACCATTCAAAGAGGTCCTCGAGGGAAGGGCCCAGCAAATCAATAACCAGGACATTGTGGAGGCCTTCTTGACCGAAATAATACGCATTAGGAATTCCCGTACATCCTCGCAAGATTTTATAGGTTCTATGCTCGTCACGGAGCTGGGGAGCGTCACTCTTGCGGGGCTCGAATTTGATGGCGACCATATGGTTGTTGAGGAGGTTTGTGCCCTCAAAAATCACACCAAACGAGCCCTCTCCGATCTTTTTACCTACACGGTAATGCACGCCCACTATACTCTGGTTTGACATGGCTTAATAGTGGCCAAAGTATGAGCGCTCTGTTGGTCGGATGTGAAAGGAACTAAAACCCTAACCTGCATTCCTCCCTTTGATGCCTCTGTGGTTGGGTGGTGGCACGTATTGGTGGCGCAGGCTTCGCGTGGCGTCAGTCGGTACATGTGGCGATGCTGCAGGCTGCCCGGTGAGGTTTCCAAAGCTGCCCGGCGTCTGGTTTCCAAACTCTAGCAACACTTTAACTCTCTATAACTATGAATCATTTACCCATTGCTTTACTCCATACCGGCATAGCTGATTTCAAAATACGGTCCTTGACGTTTTCAAAATTATCTACCGCGGGACGAACATCAACACTAAAGGCAGGCATATCGCCATCATCGGGAGCTTCATAAAAATCAATAACATAGCGAACTTTCTTCCAGACACCTTGACCATCGCTGCGGAGCACTGTCCAATCATGACGATCGAATGGAGGAGGGCATCCCCAGGTTTCGGGGAACAATTTGCCAAGCCATTGGATCATCTGTGCCCGCGGAGTGATATCTTGTGGACGACCTTGGAACTGTAGCAAACGAGGGCTTATTTTACTCTCTTGGGTATACTTCGTTTCCCAGTCGAGAACCTCATTCCAAACTCCTTCGTTTAGAAAGTTATGGACATCGACCATGCTCTCAACAGCATCTTCTTCAATTCCTTCAGGCCCAGTCTTACGAACCATAGCATTTAGCATTTGTTGTGGGCTTGGATATTCCCAATTGCCATTATCTTGGGTGGTACCCTTGGGAATAGACGAAGTAGTGCGTTCAGTGGGTAGTGCGATCCTTTGGCCAGGTACCTGGCTTTGAGTTAGCTCCGGCATCATATTTTGTGGGTTTAGTTTATTGTGATCCACAGGGCATTTGGATTTCTGTTGCAGCTTTGTGTGGTCCACAGGGCATTTCGATGGTTTTGGGATGGAAGCTTCAAATTTACGCTCTACTGGCTGAGCCCATAACCAATCGTAATACGTTCCGTTGCTTTTTTGCTGTGGTTGAACTGGTTTTGTTTGTTCGTCGGCCCAAAACAATCCCATTTGAAGCAAAGTTAAAAATTATCGTAATCGCAACGGGTTGGGTGGACCGGAGGTGAAATGGGGCGAGTGAAAGGGGGCCCACAGGGGCACCAGTGCGCCATGAGATGGCTATATAGTCTTGAAATATGATTGCTAATTATTTTTAAATCGTAGCTTGATAGGACCCCTTTATGTTCCACACCGGTAGTCAGGTAACCCCACTGTGGCATCCAAAGTGGCATCCAAAGTGCTATCCAAAGTGACATCCATGTTGTGGACCATTATCCAAGGACAATTTGCATTACTTCGACCTTCTTATCTACTCTAATGTCACACCCCTAGACCCACCAACTCTCCCCCACGTTTGTCATGCCTTCGCCAGCAGAGATTCTAGAGCAGAGAAAGCGGCCTCAAGACCAACAAAGAGAAGAAGAAGATTCAGGAAAGCTCTATTTCGGCAGAGAGTTCGATACAACACATACCGATACCGATGGTAACGCGGTAATTGCTCTCAACAACAGCGAGACGCGACTGTTGATCTCGGCAGCGTTGGTTCAACGCAATACCACCGATGGCAAACCTAAAATCGAAGATGAAGATGAGGAAGATTTTAGCAGTGGCAACGAGGTGTTGCGCAAGACCCAAGAGTACCTCTCAGTGTTTGCACGATTCAAAGATGAACAAACAGTCAGTGCAGTAGAGCACTTGCTCAAGGCCCCAGAAAATAGCGATTTGCACCCATTCGAGATTGCCCAGCTTGGAAATTTACTGTGCGATGATGCAGAGGAAGCTAAAACCTTGATTCCCAGCCTTCAATATAAAAAGAATGACGAAGATTTACAGGTTCTTCTCGACCACTTGAGACGTTTCGGTTGAGTTTTCTTGTTTTTAATCTAAATCGACGCTGTCGCATAATATTGTAAACTCTATAATTGTGGATAAAGCCATCTAAACCCAACCCTTATTATATATCTCCATTACACACCATTCACCTTGTCTTGTAATGCAGTTGGTATACCTGGCATTAATGGTCACGGCTCTTGCCGAGGTCGTGACGCTCAAACCAGCTGAATTTAAACCTGAATCCATGCACGGAACATGGGTGGTTAAATTCTTTTCGCCTTATTGCGGCGGATGTAATCTCTATGCGCCTGTTTATGAAGAAAGCGAGGCAAAAGCACGTAAACAAAAGTCGGATGTCATTTATGCCGCGGTTAATTGTATTGAAAATGGAGATTTGTGCACTGAGCAAAATATTAAAGCTTGGCCTTTCTTAAAAGTGTACCATGATGGTGTGTTTGTTGCTGATGCTGAAGTTAACAGGGAATCAAGTGATGTATTGAATAAGTTTCTCGATACATTGAAAATTGGTAAAGATGCACCAATCTTGACTGCCGAGGCGGCTTCTACAGATGTCACTACCACCACGGCTACCACCGTCACAACGCCTGCCACTGAAACTGCCACTGGAACTGCCAGCACAGTCACCAGTGCAGCCACTGAAACAGCTGATGTTGTTAGAGAACTCAGGGACCTCAAAAAAGAATCAATCCCCGGCCTCCAGTTTGTGAAATTCTTCTCTCCTTATTGTGCCCATTGCCAAGAATATGCGCCCATTTTTGAGCGTGTTGCCAAAGCCCTCCCTGAGGCGCAGTTCGCCCAGGTTAATTGTATAGAAAATGGTGATTTGTGCAAAGAAGCAGACATCAAAAAGTGGCCTGAAGTAAGAGCCTATCGTGACGGAAAGCTTGAAAAGGAGTTTGAAGAACGTGATTTCACCTACAAAGGAACTACGAAATGGCTTAAACAGTTTGGACTGGACCCTAAAGCTAATTCCAAGAAGGCTGGATCCACTGAAACTGAGTCCTCTTCAAAGGCCCCTGAACCCTCTAAACATTCTTCAATTGATGCCTCGGACAAGTCAAGCGCTGACTTTATTCCTTCCAATCTGCCTGCTCCAGTCTGGATCACTCCAATCACGGTTACACACGCTGATGGCAAATCCAAGCAACTCAATAAAGACGAGTTCGATGAGCTGGTCATCAAGTCTGGTGAGCCTTGGATGATCAAATTCTTCCATCCTCAGTGCCCACACTGTCAAGCAATGGCTCCTGAATGGGAGAAATATGCCCAGAAATCGAAGGATAAGATGAATGTGGCCCAAGTGAGCTGCGAGTCTGACTTTGAATTTTGCCTTGCCAGCGGCGTCAAATCGTACCCTACAATTAACTTTTACGTTAAAGGCTCCAAGCATATGTTTACTGGTGGTTTCACCCTCGAAGAGTTTCAGAACTACGACCGTTTACAGACCGGCGCCCAAATTTTGCACGTCAAGA
This sequence comes from Wickerhamiella occidentalis, assembly GCA_030582035.1. Lineage (NCBI taxonomy): Eukaryota > Fungi > Ascomycota > Dipodascomycetes > Dipodascales > Trichomonascaceae > Wickerhamiella > Wickerhamiella occidentalis. Next base: position 5,963 of record JAKTWN010000083.1, read on the forward strand.
CCCCTGATGAGCTTGATGGTCTCGTTAACGCTGATTCAAGCGATGGCGTTGGTACATTTGTTTATCTCTACGATGAATCAGTCACCAATGAAGACTGGGACGCGTTGGCATTACAGGCAAAACAGTTCCCCGAGATTCAAAGCGTCTTGTTCCATACCTCTTCTAACGAGATTCGCAAAAATGCCGGTGTCGATACCCATGGAACAGAGCTTGTCTATGTTTCCAAATTTGATAACCCGGAAACCAAGAAGACTGAAACATTTTATCATGTATATCCCAACTCGCATACACCCGAACTCCTAAGGGACGTAGATGCTGTGGTGGCGTGGGCGAATTCCGTGCGCTTTGCTTCACCGGTTCTTTTACAGCCTGACCAAGTACCCAGCTTATCGCGTCATGCGGGTATCAGTGTTGTTCAGCTCAACGCAGAGGGTGAGTTGCCCCCTCCCCAGCTCAGATACCTTGCTAAACAAGCACATGAAGCCGCCCAAATCAAGCAAGCTCACAACCAGCAAGCCTTACGGGATCAGCGTAGTGAAATGTATGAAAGCCTCAGAAAGCGAGGTAAACTCACAGTGGCTCGCTCTGTGGTCATCACCCCCATTAATGCCCCGCTTATTGGCGAGCGTACATATGGATTTACTTCAAAAGAACAATGGGAGAAACAGTTTGATCAGTACCTGGATACTCATAACCATGGTAATGAAGACGTCATTGTTGTCGATTGGTATAATGGCAAGTATATTGACTCGTTGGGAGGAGAAGATAAATTGCGCTTGGACGATATCGATCGAGCTGTCCAGATGTTGGGCGAGAAGAATGGTCCCGCAAAGAAGTTTAAAAAGAATTTCCGGAAACTTCCTAAACATTACAACCCTCCAATTGTTTTCAAACCCAATTTGAATCTTGGCCAGAATATCCAAAAGATGGAAAAGAAACACTTGTCATTGAGCGGAGTTGTGCTCGCAGTGATTGCCTTTTTCATTGGAAAATCTCTCTATAAGGCTTTTATCAAGCACATGAAGGAGCCTAGTGGTCCTATTCTTACCGGAAAAATGGACTAAGACAAAAGTATTTATATAGGTTATGAACGAGTATCTCATTCTTGTGCTAGCTCTGACGAAGCCCGATAACTATATGTGCGGTAACTATCTGCTATATAGGAGCAGACCCCCCATACGAGCCTAAAGATTCCAACGATCAACAATAATGCAATAAAATTACCATGAATCTTTGTGCTGCTCTCCGAATTTAAATAAAGACTGGCGACCAGCATGGTGCCACCATTTTGGCAGGCAGCTGAATGCCTGAAAATCAATTTCCTCGTGACGAGCAGGAGGACAGAGACATCTGCCAGTGACGTGTGAAGCATCATCATGTGGACACCGATGAAACGGCAAATGATAATAGCCAATATCACTAAAGTGATGAATTTGGGATTTGTTGACCATATGCATAAGAGCCCAAGAATGGACAGGAGCATCGCCCCATCGCTCATAGTAGAACCCTCCCGACTGGTCAAGGTAGTTGAAAAAATCCAGATACGGCTTAGACCGCCAAAAGTCGAGACTACCGATTTCGAAATTACTCCAGAAATGGCACCCATTATGCTCCTGGTCGCCGTAATCGGTGATGATATCGTCGGGGCGTAGTTTACGACGATCGGTAAGAAATGGCACTGCCGAATCTGGTGCAACATACCCTGGATTCTTGGCGAAAAATTCCTTGATGGTGGGCCATAGAGTAGGGATAGTATTGTAATACTCTGTAATCGTAATCACAAAGCCATAAACTTTATTGTTCTCCCTCAAAAATGTGAATGGATCATAGTTTTGGTCGCAATAAAACTCCACTCCAGGTTCTACACGCCAGTACCACTTGTAAGGGTCCAGCAATGGGTGTCGGAAAAACTGACCAGAATTGAATCGACACATATTGTGATAAGATACTGAATCGCCATAGATAACGCCTTCCTCTTTGGCTTTGGCCAGAGTTTGCTCAAACTTGGTTTGGTTTATGGTGTCGGGCACAGACCAGTTGCCAGCAGGGATATGTCCATAGTGTACTTCGCCCGAGACCATACCCGAAGTAAGGAGCTTAAAATCATCTGTGAAAAGCTCATCGTTGAGGAATACCCAAGGGTAGCGGTACTTTTTGTTGAACCTATCTTCCAGCTGCCGAATAGATCCTAGCGCTTCTTGGAGCTCCCAGTTGCGTACAAGCATATAGATACAAGCTTTTTCCTTGCCCAATTGTGTACGATTTCTATTTGTTTCCAAAGGAATAGCAGGCCAATATGTGAGATCATGGATAGTTTGTGAGAGATTTTCTTGTTCTGGTGCAGTAGTTATGCTAGATAATGCTAGAGGGGTTTTTGAGAAATAAATGGCAAGGGCGCCCAGAAAAATAGTGAAAATGTACACTACTTTGTGCATTTTTTTGGGTGTGGAGTGGTTAACTGCTGGTGTACTGCTGGATACTCTCAGAGGCGGTAGCTTTACGGTTGGAGCCGAGCTGCGAATCGTCTAAATGTGTCAGTGTTACTGGGGTCTTATCCATGTAGCACCGTTCTGAATAATATAAAACTAATAACGATTATGTGATTAAACACTTGGTTGTACATTACTTGATATATCAAGAGTCATATGCTCTCTTCTTTATCCTGTATGTCGCCAGTCAACAATACCGATACGAAGATCGCGTTTCCTGCGTTCAAATTCCCCACCGTGGAATCCAGGTTAAGTGAACTCAAGAAAAACTTACAATAGACTAATTTATTGGAAAAAAAAAACCTGACACAAATACAATATTTTTTTTCCAATTTAATTAGTCTATAAGTACGTAGGCGCTCTAAACACTGCTCGCAATGGGTTCTCAGTGGCTCCACCAGTAGCAGTCGCTGCGCACTTCCGGGGTCCCAACCCTTCCGTACTTGCGGGTTCCACGCCGCTACACTGTCGCCCTGGCACCGATCCTCCAGCTTGAGACGGGCCTAGCCGCCTCTATATACTCTAGCTATGCAAATGTAACCCGTAGGCTACCTGGCTGAAGGTTCATCCATCTACCGCCGGGGCAAGTAGCGACTTCCCTTGTGGACCAACCAGTTTTTGATAAACTCCACCAGTCGCCGCTCCCTCGGATCCGGAGGAACCTCGGTTTGGTACCGGTAGTGTTTGAACAGGAGACGGACTCCATGATAAAAGCGAGCCAGATCTGTATGCCAAATCTCCTCGATCCCTGGGGAACCGAGTAAAACTGTAAATACAACCCGACCCACGACTTGGGTTGTCCCGAAGGACGCTCCAATTCGTTAATCTCAGCTGCCCCGAGTCCCTGAACGCCTACCAAGATAGGCTCCCAAGCTTTCAGTTCAGACCAGAGAAAATGAACCACCGCACACTCGAACATGAGATGCTCAAGAGTCTCGGGAGATGCGCGACATAAAGCACAGTTAACACCTTTGTAAAGAGCGAAGGCTGAGCTCGCAAGGTACTCTGCTCCAAGTCGTGCTGCCATGGGGAGATGATTATGCAGGATTAATCGCCACGTGTGTAGCGGTTGCGCTTGTACATACTGGTTTCTTGCTAAACAAGTCCAGAACTCTTATGTACAATCAAGTGTTTAATTACATGATCGTTATTGGTTTTATATTATTTAGAACGGTGCTACATGGATAAGACCCCAGTAACACTGACAAAATGCTGACAGCACAAATAGAGCCACACACTCCCAACGCTTACTAATCACACTCGCTATCATATTAACCCCCCGGCGTACCCCTACACGCACCAATCATGGCCACTCTCAGCGATAAGGAGCTCTACGACATTAACAAGAAGGCTGTGACCCAGGATTTTAGCGTCAAACCTGAACTCGAGTACAACACCGTTAACGCCATTAACGGGCCGCTCGTTATTCTGGACAAGGTCAAGTACCCGCGCTTCAATGAGATCGTGACGTTGACGCTTCCTGATGGCAGCAAGCGTACTGGTCAGGTGCTTGAAGTCAAGGGAGACCGCGCTATTGTGCAGGTTTTCCAGGGAACAAGCGGTATTGACGTCAAGAAGACCACTGTGGAGTTCACTGGAGAGTCCCTCAAGATGCCGGTTTCCGAGGATATGTTGGGTCGTGTTTTCAATGGTAACGGTACTGCCATTGATAATGGTCCCCGTGTTTTGGCTGAGGATTACTTGGATATCAATGGTAGCCCTATTAACCCTTACACTCGTACTTATCCTGAGGAAATGATCTCTACTGGTATTTCTACTATTGATACAATGAACTCTATTGCTCGTGGCCAGAAGATCCCCATTTTCTCTGCTTCTGGTTTGCCCCATAATGATATTGCCGCTCAGATTTGTCGTCAGGCCTCTCTTGTGCGCCCTACAAAAGATGTTCACGATGGTCATGAGGAGAATTTCAGCATTGTTTTCGCAGCTATGGGTGCCAATCTCGAAACTGCTCGCTTTTTCCAGCGCGATTTTGAGGAGAATGGTTCATTGGAGCGTACCACTCTGTTCCTTAATTTGGCCAATGACCCTACTATTGAGCGTATCATTACCCCTCGTTTGGCGCTCACTACTGCTGAGTACCTCGCTTATCAAACTGAGCGTCACGTTTTGACCATTTTGACCGATATGAGTAGTTACGCCGATGCCCTTCGTGAGGTCTCGGCCGCTCGTGAAGAGGTCCCTGGTCGTCGTGGTTATCCCGGTTACATGTACACCGATTTGAGTACTATTTACGAGCGTGCGGGTCGTGTAGAGGGTCGTAACGGTTCTATCACCCAAATCCCTATCTTGACCATGCCTAACGATGATATCACCCATCCCATCCCCGATTTGACTGGTTATATCACTGAGGGCCAGATCTTTATTGATCGTCAGCTCCATAATCGTGGTATCTATCCCCCCATTAATGTTTTGCCTTCTCTTTCTCGTCTTATGAAGGCTGCTATCGGTGAGGGTATGACTCGTAAAGACCATGGTGATGTTTCTAACCAGTTGTACGCCAAATACGCTATCGGTCGTGATGCTGCTGCAATGAAGGCTGTTGTTGGTGAGGAAGCACTCTCCAACGAAGACAAACTGTCTCTTGAATTCCTCGACAAGTTTGAAAAGAACTTTGTCACTCAGGGCAAATACGAGGATCGCACCATCTTTGAGTCCCTGGACTTGGCGTGGAGTTTGTTGCGTATTTACCCCAAGGAGATGCTCAATCGTATCTCTCCCAAGATTTTGGACGAGTTTTATGATCGTCGTCCCGAGGAAGATGAGGATGAGGATGAGAGTCACGATCAAGAGGATTAGATTTAATTATGTAGACTGTAAGATCATTATGTATTGTGAAGGAGAGGCCGGGACTAGAGGGGAGAGGCCGGTAAAATCCATAGTCTTGGTGAACCGATTGCCTGAAGGTCAAGCTGATCCAATAGCTTGAGCACCATGCCAATATTACGGACCCTCATGCGCAGAACCTACAAGTATACTTATTATTGCCTGTAAGAGCTGCATACACAGTGCAGTAACCCAACCCTTAATTATGCATGGCCTTGCATACATTGAAGAAATGATCGGCCTCTATCGTGGAGAAACAAAGCACAGACTAGTTTAGTGGGCTATAAATGTGAAATTTCTAGTCGCTGGCTACGTTCAACCCCGCGAAAAAGTCTTGCGAAGGCAATCTCAGGTACGCGCTGTAAATCTTGAGCCGCGCCCTCCAGAGTCTGCTGTATAAACGAGTAAGATTAATTCCACCTTAATTAATTTGAATCAAACTACAAGTCGTGTTGGTGCACAATCACCTTGGGGACCTGGCTTACCCGCTATGGTGTTTAGTAATCGCTTAGGGCTCCTGCCCTAATAGTCCCAAAACCCACTCGCAATATATTTCACTCAAGGATCTGTCTGCGAAAGCTTAAATCGATTTATCCAAATGAAGTACATTGCCGCATTCATGCTTTTGACCGCTGGTGGTAACGCCAACCCCTCCGCTGAGGACATCAAGTCCGTTCTCTCTTCTGTCGGTATCGAGGCCGATGACGAGCGTGTCAACGCCGTCGTTGCCGAGCTCGGTGGTAAGAACGTTGACGAGCTCATCCAGGAGGGCTCTTCCAAGCTTGCCTCTGTCCCTGCTGGTGGTGCCGCCCCTGCTGCTGGTGCTGCTGCTGGTGGTGCTGCCGCCGCCGCTGAGGAGGAGGCCGCTCCCGCTGAGGAGGAGGAATCCGACGAGGATATGGGCATGGGTCTTTTCGACTAAACGCCTGACTTATAGTATATAATCGCTAGTAGTAGCTAAAATATCTATTCCTCAAATTCCAGAGCTGTGGCTGTGAAATCAAAGTATTTCCTACATAAACTCTACCCTGACCCAGTGCACCCCTCTGTAATGTCTATTCTCATAACTGGGGCATCAAGGGGAATTGGTAAAGCAGTGGCCCAAAAACTTGCTGAAAAAGGATACAGTTTGGTGTTATCGGCAAGGAATCAGGAAGCACTTGAGCAGGTATGTAGAAAGCTTCCTTCCACTCAAGACCAAAAACATACAGTTGCTGCATTCGATCTGCTCGACGCTGGATCGTTCAAGCCCCAAACCCCTATTTCAGGGCTCGTGCATTCTGCGGGAATTGCACCAGCACAGCTATTGCTTCGTACATCACCCAAAGATATGGAGCGGTGTTTGCAGATCAACACAATCGCTCCAATGCTTCTCACAAAAACATTGCTCAGAGGTATGATGAGAAACGAAAAGGGCTCATTTGTATATCTGAGTAGTATTCTGGCGCAACGAGGTTGGCCCGGGATGAGTCTATACTCTTCATCCAAGGCAGCCATGGAGGCATTTTCGAGATCTATGGCGCGCGAGATGGGGCCCAAAGGTTTCAGATTCAATTGTATTGCACCAGCACTAGTTGACACAGATATGGGCCGAGCCAGTGATGTCAGAGGGTTGACAGCGGGATGTATCACCCAGGACATGCTAAGTACTGAATCAGTAGCCGATGCGGTACTGTTTGCCCTGGAAAATAAATCAATCAACGGTCAAGTGATTAATATTGATAATGGGTTTTTGGCGTGAGATTGTAGGGATAATCTCAAGGAAAATCTCAAGAGGCGGCACGCTAGAGTACCTCACAAACCCCTGATTCTATTTAACTATTTTAGAACAAATTTAGTCCATTTTAAAGCCACGCAAATGTCATCAATTGCCAAACTCGTCTCACATTGAAACCCTCAGGGGTCACTGGAGAGAACGCTTACTCATGTTCAAAAACCTGGTACGGAAAAGCAGAGTCTTTTCGTTGCCTGAAGTCAAACCGCACAGCAAAGATGTCCCATCACAACAGATTCTCAGCACCACCAGTGCCAATCACCACCGTAATAACTGGGGTATCAAGTACAACTTGCCCTCCCAAGCATCTGCCGGGTTGATAACTCACGGTGCTCTCGATACCGAGATCGGTATGCCTCGGGTAGATTATGGCGGTGCTCACGCTCGTAGAGTCCAGAAATTGGTCGAAAGTGGCGTCGAGGCCCCCGATACCAAAAGCATGTTTGAGGACCAGCCTCGCCCAAAGAAGCGCATCATGGATCTTTCGCGTAAACAAATCAAAGCCATTCTGGAGTCTGCACCATCTCGTCGTGACGAGTTTTTGGCAAAGTATGGAGACTCGGTCAAGAGCGCAGAGGCAGAGAACTTTTGCGGGTTGGCCACCTCCAACTTGCCTCACACAGTGCCTATTTCCACTGTGGGCGTAACTTATGCGCTCAAAGGAGCCTGTCATAACACTCGCGATGGTCTCGAGCGTTCCAAGTGGATTCCTGGCCGCTTGTTGCCTCGTGGCCAGAAACACAGTAGCCAGGCCAGCAACTTTGGCCAGGTAGCTGCAGCTGGGTTTGTCGGTCCTCTCACCAGCTCCCGTTACGATACCTCTATGGTTCCCCAGCAGGCCAAGCACAAAGTTCGTGTCTCTGAGTGCCGTCTCAATGGTACTAATGGTGCGCTTCAGTTGAAGTTCGGCTTGAAGATGAAATAATAAAAGGCTTCAGGGCCCTCAGGGCTCGATAAAAGTTTATGTATATAAGAGTTATTCTACTCATAAAGGCTTTTATGTGAGTGTACACCACTCCAGCCAAACTCGGTTCGTGACTCTCGGTTCTTGACTTTTAAGTGGGCTCAAAGGCAATTAAACTCACTGAAGTCTTTCTTGTACCAGTTCCATGGATTTTAACCTATTGACGCTCATGAGTATTTGATTCATGTCCAGTATGCAGGACCTGGATTTCATGATTTCACTTTTTGATAGGACTGGACGATAAGGTGGCGGCCTGTCTTGAATGTTCTTCAGAGACCCACAAAATCAATGAGAATAGAAAGCATAGTCGAGGTATTAGGTACCGCCCCACCATGCCTCGTGGCACACGAGTGTTGAGACGATGATGGGGTCGTTGAATCCCCACTTTTCATCCATGGCACCCCTTGTGTGTGTAGGAGCCTATACGCATGTGCCTTATGTGAATGGTTATGATCTTCCTTGGTAGTGCTAGGCTTAGAAGTAGCAGAAGTGCATTCATATTTTGCGTCACCAATTGGACTTGTATCGTAACTCCAACTGCTGCTCGCAGAGGGCATCGAATTAGGCGATCGCTGTGAAAAGCCCAAAGTACTGAATGAGAAAAAAAAGTGATTTGAATATTTAAGCTCTGTTGATCTAATACAAAGTGCTGGGCGCAACGACGCTGAAACACCAGCAAGGATATCTCCCAGCTGCACGAGGGCTGGGAATGAGAATCGAGAGGCCGATCGAAGATATTTGCGGCTTTTTAGACCCAAAATTATTTAATTAGCGCAAACCCTCATTTGACTGATCAAAATTGGCCAAAATACAGGCAAGTAGCAACAACACTCTCTTGGAGTATCATCTCATTCATTCACCTATTAACAACATCCATCAGCTCATAATTGTACAACTGGATTCATATCTTTGTTCTTCAATAGGGAGATCGAGGGGGTTCTCTGCCCCATTACACATCATCACCATACACACATTGAGTTGCATATCCTCATGTGCGTTATATTCTGCGGGTGAGGGGCTCAAGATTCTTGGCCACGGTCTCTAAAACAGTCGGAAAATGGAACTTAAAACTCGTGCCATATCCACTGAAATGCCAGATAAATACTCGTTTGAGTATTTTTGTCCAAAGTCTGCGGTTGTCTAATGCATTTTTTGAGGTATTTCTTACCTGATCATTTGAGGTTTTCGGCTGATTTTTAATCCTCGATTTGTGAAACGTGCATGTAACTGCATGTAGTTGCATAGGGTGGACACTCGATATAAAAAGACGGTGTTGCGCGTTCAGAGACCAGAGGAGATATTTTCAGAACTCATGCCTACCAGTAAACTACATTGCGGGTGCTATACACTATTTCGCGACTCTGCCTTTGGTCGCGTGCTATTCCACTTATCTGGACAGAAGCTTCTCAAACCAGCAGTTTTACGGGACGATTATGTTGTTCCTGAAAAGTATTTGCTGTATACTGAGAAGGAAAGTGAAGCAAGTGGCTCATCCTCTGAGCAATTCGTAGAGAAAACCTCCGATGGCAGAATCATTGTGGATTGGGACGGTCCTGACGACCCTGAGAACCCGTACAATTGGCCTCTTTCAATCAGGCTCTTCATTTCGATTTTGGTGGCGTTTCTTACTCCTTCGTCCTATATGGCCTCGGCTATTTTTACTCCTGCAGAAGAGGAAATGCGCGTGTTCTTTGGAACCACAGAGGTCAAACTCATGCTGGGTCTTTCAATGTTCGTTTGGGGTTATGCTATTAGTCCCATTTTTTTGTCTGCAATGAGTGAAAGCCCTTCATTTGGCGGGAGGAGATGGATCTTCATGATCAGCCAGTTTGTGTTTGTTATTTTGCAGATCCCCACTGCGCTCTCAAATCATTTAGCACCATTTGCTGTGCTTCGCTTTTTGGCTGGCATGTGCGCCGGTGCGCCCCTCAATAATGGTCCTGCTGTCATGGGTGACATGTTTTCTTTTCCCAATATCATTTACCTTATCATTGTATACTCCATTGGTGCAGTTTGTGGTCCTTTCCTGGGTCCCTTGCTCGGCTCAGCCCTTAGCAATGCGGGTGGCTGGAGATGGATTTTCTGGTTTTTGTTGATACAGGGTGGAACTGTTTTCGGTATCATGGTCTTTTTCTATCCAGAGACATGTTCTCAGGCTGTTCTCATGAGAAAGGCTAAACACCTTCGTCAGCGTACCGGTAACCAAAATATTGTTTCTCCAGGAGAAATTAAAAAAGAATCTCAAACAATTAAGCAGGAGCTTATTCAAGTGGTTTGGTATCCCATTGAGCTCTGCCTCAAGGAACCTGTCCTTGATTTAGTAAACCTACACTTGACTTTGATTTACTCGGTCATTTACTTGTTCTTTGAAGGCTTTCCACTTGTTTTTGATGACATTTATCATTTCGCCGTTGTGAGCTCCGGTGCCTCATACTTGACTTTGATGGTTGGCGTTCTGATAGCCGTGGTGTACTACTATTTTCATATTCAGTACCAGCTCGTCAAGCCCATTCAGGCTGGTACTCCCAAATCCCCAGAAGCTGCTTTTGGCTACTCTGCTCTTGTTGCTTCTATAGCCGTCCCAGTCGGTTTATTTATTTTTGGTTGGTCTGCTACCCCTAGTGCGCATTGGATTGGCCCTCTTATAGGCGGTGCTATTTTTCAATTTGGTACTTTTATTCTATTCCAATCCTATTATGCATACCTTGCTGCTCTGTACTGTACCCGTTACGCATCTGCCCTGTCAAGCAGTACGGTAATTCGTGCTATGGTTAGTGCCGCTTTCCCTCTCTTTGGTAAAGTTTTTTTCAAGCACACGGGCACAGAAAAGTTCCCTGTAGGATGGGGAAGTTCTATTTTAGGGTTCGTTGGTGTTGCAATGATTGGTTTGCCCCTTTACTTTATCTTCGAGGGACCTAAGCTACGGGAACGTACAAGAGCGAAATATGGTTCTGCTGAGGACAGCAAGTGATATACACATCTTGTTACTCTCTGACTAGCGCAAATACTTGACTAGCGCGAATCCTTTGATCTTCCAATGCAATTAAAGTTCCGAAAAAGGCATTCAGGAGCAGCCAGGAAATCATGCTCTCAGTACCATTCTCAATCCCAAATTGATGGTTTATTTATAGATGCTATGTAAATTTCATTTAATGCCGAAGTTTCTAAAATTCCCTAGCGACTCCCGCGTCCAACCGTTTTTATAACCCACATTCGTATCCAACCGATTCACTGTGCTCAGCCCGTGCACCCTTCCCATCATCTCACGTAATTTTTTTTCTTCTCAGTCTCTCAACCATGGGAAAAGTAAAGAAAGCCAAAAAGTTCAGGAAAAATCACCTCAAAGAGAAGATTGACAAGGTGCGTCAGAAGCAAAAGGTAACGAAAAATGCTGCCAAGCCAAAGACCCCCACAGAGCGTGAGAACCGTGGGTTTGAAATCACTGAACCTAAAAAAAGCCAGATTGAAGACCCAGAACTTGAAAATCAATCAGGTGACGAATACAGCAGCAGCGACGATGATGAGCGTGCTAAGCTCGAAGAACAGGAATACCTCAATGGTATTGACGCTTCTTCTGATGAGAGTGACGGCGAAGATCAAGACGTTGAAGATTCTGAGGCACCCGTGCTGGATGTGGAAACAGTCCTTGAATGGTCTAAACAAGTGGAACAATCGCCAAAGATCGCCAAAGAAATCATTCGCACCTTCGCTGTGGAGGATCAGATCGCTGACCTTAAAGCCGTGGATGCTCTAATTAACCTGGCGCTCGGCCCTCTGCCTACCGCGTTGCGTACACTCCTTCCGGTGAACAAAAACCAACTTCCAGTGACCAACAAACGTCTTAGAGAGATGGAGCCCAGCCTCAAAACTTACTGCAAGACTTTGACCGAGCTACTGAAGAATGGTACCAACAAACGTACCGCCAACATTTTGTTTGCCCTTCAAAAAACACTGCCCTATTTCTTACAATTCAAGGGTCTCAAAGATCTGGTCAAGAGCTTTGTCTCGGTCGTTGTCAACCCCAATGTTGACGATGAGCCCAAACTTTTGACTTTTAGCGTCATCAAGGAAGCATGTGTCGCGTACCCCAACACTTTATTGGAGCTGTTCCTTAAACAAGCATATGAGAGCTTGGTGCGTCTCTGTAAAAACACAAACACTCATACTGTCGCCACTATTAATCTTGCCAAGAATTTGTTTGGTATGCTCTATGGAATCGATGCATCCAAGGGCTACCAAATGGCATTCCAGCAGATTCGCACATTGGCGCTCAACCTCAAGGCAGCGCTTGATAAAAAGAAGAATCCTGATAGCGATATCAAGGTGATCTATACCTGGCAGTACGTACAGAGTCTCGATTACTTTTCACGCGTCATTGCTCTTGGTGCTGGAAACGATGAACCTGAAGATGCACCAAGCGATCTAGTCAAGAGCTCACCCCTCTTGCAGTTGATCCACCCACTGGTGCAAATCACACTTCGGGTAATCACCTTGGTCCCCAAAGCCTCTTATTTGCCGCTCAGGTTCTATTTGGTACGCAGTCTTATTCGTCTTTGTCGCCATACAGGTGTTTATATCCCCCTAAATCCCGTTTTATTGGAAGTTCTTTCATCATCCGCAATCAACCGTCGCGCTGTAAAGTCAAGTCTCAACCAATTTGATTTCGATAATAACATTCATGCACCCGAGTCCTATATCAATACACAAGTTTACCAAAACGGTGTTAATGATGAGCTCGTGGATTTATTCGCTGAGGCATTGGTACTCTACTGCAAGAGTATAGCATTCCCCGAAATTGCTGGGCCAGTGGCCATCACAGTACGCCGGTTTGTGAAAAAGAACAACAACAATGTTCGTCTTAATAAACAGCTTCAGACGTTTTTGGAGCGTGTTGAAGCAAACTCTGAGTATATCCTCCGCAAACGGTCTAATGTAACATTCGGTCCCCGCGATAAAGAGCAGGTGGCGGCGTTTTTGAAAGATGAAGCATGGGAGAAGACACCCCTCGGATCTTTTGCTACTGTCAGACGCAAGGTCCGTGAAGAGAGGCAACGCTTGCTACGTGAAGGCCAAGAAAACCATAGCGATGAGGAGGTGGCTGATCTCATGCAAGACGAGGAAGAAGAGGAAGAGGAAGAGGAAGATTCCGAAGCATCCATGTCTGACTAGTCAATTCTGTCTCATTTTATATAACATTCTTATCTATTAAAGAGCATATCTAAAATCAGGGTTTTTCATATCGGTCAGATCAGCAAACTCGGTATGAATGAGATTACTAGGCAAATGCTCGTTTTTCTTGTCACGACGACGATTAATCCACACATTTAGGGTTAGCAATGCCGCAAATAGCACAACATTTATTGCGGTACACGCTGCCATGGCCACTTTGGCGGTTTGGTAAGTAGGTGTTTCACTCGGTTTGAATGTTTGAGGGCCCACAAGGTTACCCACTGAATATCCAATGAGTAGAATGGCACTGCTGATTGATTTCTTTGTAGAGCCACTAACATTTGAGCTCATATTAGACAGTAAACAATTGTATCCTAGTGGCGTGAAGCCTGAAAAGATGAAAAGAGCCGCCAATTTACCCCCATTAGTAGGTGACCATGCTAGCAGTGCACTGCTAAGGAATGCGAGTACTGCACCAAAAATGGCATATATCATTCTGTACCCTCTAAACAGGTGCAGCGACAAGTATCCGAAAATAGTGAGGGCTACCAGCTCAGTTGCTCCCTGAGCCATACCTAGCTCCAAGGATTTCTCAGTAGTGTAGCCCATTCCTTTGAACAAAATCGAGCTAAAATTCGTGAGACCACCGTTGGGTACCTGCATTAAAAATACAATGGCAAAATGAAGGTATGTGTGGGGATCATAGAATGCTTCCTTGACCTGGTCCCACTTGACCTTTGAAGTACCATAGCCTTGCTTATTATCACGGATACGGCTCACTTGACCTGCTTTCTCTTCTTCGGTCAAAAACCATGCGTCCGAGGGTGAATCTGGGATATGAATAGCGAATATAGCCCCCACAACAATTGTAATAAGGCCAAAAACCAAAAAGAGAATACGCCATGGTGCCATTGAGTAGCTACTAGCATGTTTATAGAGACCATATGCAATAGCACTGCCAATAATCTGACCCGCACCGTTCCAAGCAAACCAAACACAAACGCGACTGTAATGTTCCTCAGTTCTATACCATTGCCCAGTAATTAGTAAAAACGAAGGCGTAATTCCGCCTTCGAGTATGCCCAGAAGCGTTCTTGTGACCATGAATCCCGCATAACTCTGAGAAGCGGCGCTGGCTGCTAGCACAACTCCCCACGCCGCAATAATTGCACCGGTTGTTTTTGCCAGCGGAAACTTCTGGAGAGAAAAGCTGACAGGAATTTCAAAAACCAAGTATCCCAGGTAGAATGCACTTCCCACCCATGAATACATGTTTCCATCCATAGCCAAATCGGTACGAAGACCCATGATGGCTGCTGAGCCGTTTGAAACCTTATCCATGTATTGAATTGCGTACACAAAACACATCATCGAACAAACGTAAAGGTCAGCTTTCCAGATAAGTCTTTTCTCCAACGCAGGCGTGAGCTCCACCTCTGCATCAGCGTACCTGATCGCCGCATCGCCTATCTCGCCCACATCGACTAAGCCTTCATTAGCCTTGGTTGGGACTTTAGTGATTGAGTTTAAAGATGACTGTGAGCTCATAGTGAGTGCTTACTATCCCAGAGCAGCGGTATATATGTGTGTGTCTTGAATATACCATAACTACCAGCTATCACGCAATCGGCTAGGAGTTAAATTCAGGCGACCAAGATACAAGGGTGCATCCCCCAATTTTTTAAAGAGTATCAATTTGAAATGGTAAAGTGATATATTGACCTTGAGCTTCTTTTTTTCAATAATAAGCTATATTAGATATCCTCGCTCTATACAAAGTTCATTGAACATCTAACTGCGCTTATGCGTCTCGAACCCTAGTGCATGGCACCATGGGGAGAAACTCACGCGTCTGGGTTCCGCCCGTTAGTGGAGGTGATCGCTGTCTTGATGTCATCCGGTTGGGGTAGGGGGTCCCTTTGTGAATGAGCCATTGGCTAACAAAGTCCACGAGCACACCATGATAAGCTAGCAGACATATGCACGTATCATGCATCCATCATGAGCTAGCAGGCATATATGCACGTTATCATGCATACATGATCAGCTGACCTGTGAAAAGTTCTTGCATTATGGGTTTACACGCATTATAGTCTATCCCGTAGTTCTGTATATACGATTCAGCCCTAGAGTACGCATTATAGTCTATCCCGAAGCCCCGTTTATTTGAGTCAACCCTAGTACGCATTCTCTTTTAACTACTCTTGTTCTCCCAATGCCTATAAACGAGTAAGCGCGTAGGTTTAGGGTATCCTCCGCCCTCTATATTTTGTCAATTCTAGTAGAATAATGTTACACTCGATAGATACAGGTAAAGTTCAAGAAAATCAGTTTTATTCCAGTCCAAGAATACGGCGGATGTCTTTTGCAACAATCACCTCACTGCCACTGGCTTTGTCCACTAGGGGACCCACAGTTGAGGTGAGGATATCAGACTCTACAGCTTCATCTGATTGACGTTTTTGTCTAGCCATTCCTACTCGACGCTCTGTTGCCAACGCGAGAATCTGCTGCTCGACAGTATCCTGGATAGCGAAAAGCCACACAGTGGTTGGGTGGAACTGGCCAATTCTGTGGATTCGAGAAATGGCCTGTAGCTCAATTGCAGTCGTCAGGAGCGGTTCACAGAGGATCACGTGCGTAGCATTGGTGAGCGTCAACCCCGCTGAATCGTTACTGGTGTGAAGCATAAAGCACGTCACGTCCTTGTTTGTACGGAAATGAGTGACGCTTTTGGGTTGGGTTTTGCGCAATGCACGTATGCCGTGTTGGATGAGTGCATGCGTAAGCGCTTGAAGCATGCGGCTCCACTGCGTGAAAACAACCACTTGAACTTCCGGGTCCTGCTGCTTTAAAAGAAGGACATGTCGAACAATCATATCGATCTTTACGCCATAGGTTTTCTTGAGAGGTTGTCTGAGAATTTCATTGTAGTGTACTGATGAAATGTGCTCATACACATCGTTGCCTAAATCGTCTATGGCGGGTTTACCACCGCTAGACGGGCCACCTGTAGTAGCATCAACGCCTGGTTGAGATGAATCACCACCACCACCAACTCTAAACTGAAAGACCTCACTTGGACCTAGAGATGCTTTACAAATGGGGCAGATGGGGTTCTTGGAGAGCCAATTGGAAAGACATGGTGTACAGCACCTGTGGCCACAAGTAGTAAAAGAGCCATGTATATAAGTATCTTGACAAATTACACACTCATTTTCTTGCTCTTTTTCTCGTGACTCACGCTCTAGTGGCATTTGGACCTCAAGCTGAGCGATAAATCGCAACCGGGAGCTCGCACTCTCAAGGTCAACTTGCGCTTGCTTGATATTGTTCTCTTTGCGCATAATAGCTGAATTTACGTCGGCGAATTCGGGCTCGCGCACATGATCTGATATATTTTGAAGACTCTTGAAATATTTGAGCCGCGCATTGAACACTTCAGTCAAAACACCTACCTCGCGCTTCCACGCTCTTAAATCTGTCTTGAGGGTCGTAGAGTTCTCGTGAGTAACGGAACTGATTCTTTCGAGATTAAACTCACGTTCCTGCTGCTCTCGCTCGCTCACTTTATCTTTTTTGCGCCGGTATTCTTTTTCAAGAGACTTGAACTTGGCCTC
Source organism: Wickerhamiella occidentalis (assembly GCA_030582035.1). NCBI lineage: Eukaryota > Fungi > Ascomycota > Dipodascomycetes > Dipodascales > Trichomonascaceae > Wickerhamiella > Wickerhamiella occidentalis. Next base: position 22,826 of record JAKTWN010000083.1, read on the forward strand.
ATTGGCCTTCTCGACGCGTTTACGCTCTGCCAACTCATGAATGTCTACTGGTTTTCGTATCTCTGCAATTTTTTTCGTCAACTCTTTCTCAAACAGCTCAACAGACTCAGTACGCTCCTCATTATGAGTATCGAGCTCATTACGCTTGCGTTTACCAGCCACTTTTTTAACATTTTGGGTGGTACCATTGAGTATTTGTTCACGATCACGAAGCATAGTTTGAAGCGCATTGAGATATACGTAGCCTTTATCCTGGATCTCCATGGATGTGGTGTAAACATCTTCATCTTCGGCATTTAGTTCAAGTAATCCGCTCCTGAGAATCGTCATGAGCTCGCCATAAACCTCTTTCATTTTACCCGCTTGATCATTGAAAAAGTGCTGGTAAACGTTTGTTGGAGCTTCGTACTCAAAGATGCTCGGTTGCTTGAGCTTATCCCGGACCCGTAGAAATTCGGCTTGTTCCTCATTAAGAAGCTCAGTACGCGCATCATCAGCTTTAGTATAATACTCCAGCTCCTGTTTGGAATATTCTTCTTTTCTCTCTTGTTCTTCAGGAGTTGGCTCCTCAGGGGACTTATTCTCCTCTTGCTCTTTTGGTTGACCCAATCGGTAATAACAGGTACCCAAAAAGAAAAATGCACGATGCTGAAGCTCTTTGCATGCATTTATATGGGTGATGGCAGATTTAATTACGCTCGAATAATAGTGGTTGGTGACATGTAGATCGTCCAAAGCTGTTTCTTTATCGATAATCTCAAACCGTTTACGAGTAAATTCGGGATGTGAGCTGACATCTACAAGTTCTTTGGGGTCTATTGCTGGGGTGGGGTTTTGGGCCGGCTCTGCGGTGTCCTTCTCAGCGTCCTGCTCGGATTCCTGCTTGATTTCAAGCTTTGGTTCAGGGGTCTGTTGATCTTTTGTTTCTTCGACCTTTATATTCTCCTCATCTGTAGCATCGTCGTCAACTATTTCACTATTCCCCTGGTCCTCGCTCTTATTCTCATCCAGTGTACCACCACCAGCGATCTTGTTTCCTAAAGCTTCCAACTCATAGGTCATTTGCTTAACTACACCTCTTTCATGCTTGATCCTCTCCTCCAAAGCTAGTTTTTTCTCTGTGGTCTCATCTTTGATCTTGATACTCTTGGCAACCTCGGCCTCAAGCGGCTCCAGCTGTTGCACCAATAGCTCTATTGCCTGATCTGGTTCACTAGCCATAAGCTTAAGCTGTCCCATTTCAATTAGCAGCCCAAGGCGATGCCTCAAAAGACGCGTATACCTGCTTTCACCTTCATGGGTCAGCTGTAAGAGTGCCTGTTCAACAGTCAAAGTAGCGCCATTTGAATCACTAAATACAGACTGTTCGCGGGTGGAATTGATGCAGCATGCCTGCCTGAGTTTAACCAGTAAATTCCGCAACATGCGCTCGCTGTTGCTATCCGCAGAGTCAATACTCCAGTCCTCCCGTACAGATTCGTAAAACAGCCGTTCCATTTCATTAAAACTAGGCATAATCAAACGACGCCGTTGTGGTGGTAAGCGCAGTTCATCACGAAGCAAGAATTTAGTGTGACGAATGCCAATCTGGGAGACGACGTTTTTAAAGTCTTGTGGAATGGTCAACAACCGCTCAAACGCACGCTTCCCGGCAAATGGTTCAACCTCAAGGAAAGAAAACTGTCCACGCAAATCGCTCATTGAATTTTTGACCGGCGTACCAGTTACAGCCCATGCATTGACGCGCGGAACGAGTCCTGCTACACGTGCGGCATTGTTCACGCCCGCATGAAGCATCTGTACTTCATCCAACACAACACGCCAAAATTGTACCTGAACAAGAGATGAGCGAACAGATCGAATATCTTCGCGCTCTTTCCAGAACCGGGTATTGCGCTGACCAGGATTAAACTGCGCAGAGTAGAATTCCGAGGCAATGATCGAGTAAGAGGCTAAAACAACGTCACATGCATCTAGATCATCAGGTGTAACGGTTCCCTTGCCAGAGTAATTTATAATTTTGATACCTGGTGCATGGCTTTCGAGCTCTGTGACCCATTGATCCATAATACCACTTGGCACAATCACCAACGTGGCGGACACTTTTCTGATTTGTTGGCCAGTATTCTCATTGGTTATAAGCTGGTTTAATCCACTCGTTGGGCGCGGGTGTAGTTTGATGAGTGAAATTACTTCTAGCGTCTTACCCAGCCCCATTTCTTCGGCCAAAAGACCCCCAAAGTGGTGCTTTCGTGGCTCTGGAGGCTCAGACTGTATTCGCACACTATATGGGTTTACCCACCACTTGTCGAGCTTGTACCAACCTTCGAATGCGTCAGGGAGCTCACTCTCCACCAAGTTGCCGTTTTCATCAAGCCTGCAACCTTCGCGTGCCAAACACCATCGCACAGACTGGCGCTGGAACTTTTGTAGCGGTGTTAATACCCCGGGCACAATGATGGGGTCATTGGCAAAGGATTTAGGGCTCGTGAGAGCTTCAAACATATCTTCGAGATTTTTCTCATGTGAAGGGGGTTCAGTTATTTCTGGTTTATTCAAAACCCGCGCAAAAACTTGGGCTGCGGTTTGGCTTTGCCTGATAGCGCTGTCGGGGATCCCTCCACTGCAATCCGGGCTCAGGTATAGGCCAAAGGTCAGGGATATCCTTCCTGGTGAAATACTGAGATATGGTCCTGTTTGTTCCGTGAGATTGGTTCCTAGTTTAAGGCAATCTTTAAATAATTGAAAATCCTTTAGCACTTTATCTTGGGCTGGGATCCGCATAAGAAACTCTCGCGCTTGGGTCCTGGCTTTGGCTTTGGCTTTGGCGTTGGCTTTTTTTTTCTTTGGTTTGGAAACAGGCTCCAATAATGATGCCGGTGCCAAAACAATTAGTTCCTTGTGTTCTTGACCATCGTCTTCTTCATTAATCACTTCCACTTTGGTCGAGTACTCGATATTCTGATCAATGATATCATAAACCTCCAAGTCGATATCGGTGCCCAGAGTCTGTTCAAAAATTTTGTACCCATCCGCAGATTGGTTGAACTTTCTAGGAGAATAATCATTCACCAATTGCTGAATTAAAGCCCAATCTACTTGAATAGACATATCTGAGAAATGGTTTTGGGGGATTACTAATTAGATCAACCGCGATCTGTGGTAGCATGTTAAACTAAACCCGATATTCTAGAGGTTTTTCTGTTAACCAATTTCATAATAGACTTTGCTGGTGCTGGTGATCTTGGATGTATTTGCATAATCACTGTGGTGACCAAATAGGCAACCTAATTGAGTATTGTAGATTAGGAATTTTCACACTGTTGGACTAGCGGCCTATTTGACTTGATATATAGCACTCGGAGCGATCTACAGATGTATATAGTACTGACTGCAATTGACTCTACTGCGCATTTGATTCTGGACATGTAGCTCTCTTTCTATGGCTTTTTTTGCGTATAATTTATTAGAAAATCGTAAGGACTAAGGACTATGGCAGCTGATAAATAGTGGTTCAAAGTCGCAGGGCGCTCAAGTAATACTCCTCCCACCTGCGCGACACATCTCATTGCCAACACAGCGATGTCCACGTATCGGCTTAAACTCTAAGGATCTCATCTAAAGGGGATAGATGCAAACATTTATCCAGTGCCTTCTGAAATATATATTAATCACCGCACTTACTGGCTACTACGCTAAAACCCGTCCCTTTACAGGAGTGAGGTTTTTTTTTTCAATTTTTCGTTGCTTTTTTTTTCGAAAAGTCGATGTTACTATACAAAATATTTTATTCTACATAGCCACGACAGCATAAATGAG
>JAKTWN010000084.1:0-24884 GCA_030582035.1 Wickerhamiella occidentalis
GCATAAAGCCCCGAGGAGTCCCTCAACCCATCAAAACAATCATCGCAGAGGTCTTCATAACTGTTCTTGAGATCATTGATGCATGTGTCACAGATATCCTCGACGAGTCCGGATGTCTTGTCCAGTTCACAGCCCTCGCATCGCAGCTTGGCAGTATTTGAGAGCTCTGCGGCAAGCTTGGGGCCTAGAGAATCATCAAGAGTAACATGGGAAGCATAAACGTAGTGCATGGTGTATGTGAATACAAGTGACAACCATCGGTGATGTCTATATAGGGTGTATGTTATGCATGTCGTGCGAGGACTTGTGGCACTACTGCTTGTGGTAGCTGCTATGGTCGGTCTTGCACCCGTCCTGTGTTTTGCTCGTTTGTCTGGCAATCTACGTTTTGCTGGTGGATGTCCCATTCTGTATAATGTAAAAAATTTTGTGCTGCTACTTGAAGATTACCATTCAAAACTATTAATCAAGATGACATATGACGGTCGCATGATGTTTGCTAACACTAGTAATCATGGCTGATAAACACGCAACAACAAGGGGGGAAATTATGATTTAGAAGAGAGTGGTAGTGCTCAAACTGCTCATGAATACCCTAATGCCCAAAACCTGCCAATGTAAAAGTGCGACCCTACCCCTACTGGTCTGCCACATCTATGCAGGTACACTCGGATATGCACTTGGCGCGCATAGCTGGTAGATTCGAGAAAACCTACTTCCTAGAGAGCTATTGTCATAATATTAGGACTATATAAATTAAAAATAGTATGCTAGCGCAACAAGGTGTGCGACTAGCACGAGAGGGGTATCTAAAAGGTAGGGAGGGGTATGAGGCTTTTAAATATACCAAATAATAGGCCAGGAATGCTGAGATCATCGTCTCGCTTCAATGCTCAATAGCGGTGGGTATCATTCAACCTCGCTACTCGGGCGTGTTGGTACTGCGAGGGTACTTTTGGTTGACGGGCACCATTCCCAACGCTGGATACCCGGCTGCTCGGCGAAGACTGGACATACTGAGTATTCACGGCATAAGGTTGATGAAGCGGGGTTGTCGATCTCGTGTAAATAGAGTTATTGCTCACCTTCCTTTGCGGTTGATTATTATAGTGCTGATAATCACCATAAAAGCTGTTTGTCTGCGAGTACGGTGAAGAAGGAGAATGGGGGCTTTGATAGTTCTTGCCATTTTCTGGGGTAAACGGCCTGGTAATAACGGGGGAAGGCATGGGCAGCTTGCTCCGATTGCGGCTCTGCGGGGTACCCTTGAGAGTGCTGCTAGGTGAATAATTTTGATTAAACCCATCTGTGGCCTTAACCTGAGGGGTGGAAAGACCATCTTCTATTGTGTTCATGTCAGAGCCGATATCAAAGTTCATGTTTTGATGTTTCACCTCTGCATTTACCTCGACATTACGGCGCTTGACCAACACGGTAATGAAGGCAAAGCACAAGTAACAAAAGGCAAACAGGACCCAGACCAGTGCAATTCCACCCCCACCAAAGTGAGCAGAAGCTACTACATCACCTGAATGATCGCCATTGAATTTTGATACCGCGTGTTTCACACTTACGGTGACAAGAGTGGCAGTGGCGAGGATCACGCAGAGGTTTACAATACCGAGCTGTACAGCAGCTTCACGGCAAATACTACTCCATTTGATACCAATAAGGGCCAAAAGCAGCCCAATACCATTGATTCCCAAGAAAACAATCAACAGGGCCCATGCAGCCTTCATGCAGCCTTGAAATGTGGACTGATAGTCACGAAGGCCATGAAACTTATCAACATCCTGCGAGTTGACGAGGATATCTTTGATATCAAAGTAATATGGGATACGATTGCTATTGCATCCTTCAAGGTTGAAATGCTGGCCACCTTTGGTATACCGACAAGTGCCAAAGATACCGATAGTATAGCGATCATATTGTACCAGTGCATCATTGTTTTTGTCGATACTAAACAAATGTAAAGTTTTGAGGGCCGGAGTTCCACTATAATTGCCCAGTAAAGTTAACACGGCTAGAATAGTAGAGCCTAGCCAGAATAGGCAGGTAAGGCCGTGAGTCCACGAAGCTGTCAATCTCATGATAGCAATTTACAATGTGAGTGAGGGTTTATGTGTCACGGCGCGTGGGACCTGTCTGGATTATAAACTATGCGACCTCTGAAACATTCTTTTGCAGACCTCACATGCATATGCAAACTTATGCAACCAACGCAGGGTCACTGGCGGGTGGGCGGGACCCTTCCCCCACCGGCCTAAAACGTGCTGAGCATGGTCCCAAATCGGGTATAGGGGTCTAGACATTGCGTTTCAGCTCTATTTTGTTGCTATCAATACTATAAAATTCGTCGAATGTCGATTCTTTTGCAGCTCTTTATGAATCCAACGTCCCTTATGTTGATGCACCTGGTCTCCGCTACTGCAGGGCTCCCATTCCACAGTAGAAGCAAGTAATGTGAATATCGTGGAGAGACGCCTTGAGAAGAGAGTTTGTGGTAACTAATTGAAGATTTTCGTATCATTTCTCATATTGGTTTACTAGATATACTCGATCAACTCGTTCAACTCGTTCTTTTGGTTGCCTTGTCAATACACTCGCGATCGGAGTTAAAAAAATAAGCAGTATACTTGAAACTAGCGAGTCTCTTATTTGACCAAGTCTATATGAATCTATTTTATATGAGTCTGTGGTTTAGTTTGTGTTTGATTTTTATGAACTCATTTGTTGCTTTCCCCACACAGGCCATGCCTGAATCTCTTTGGCCCCCTTGGCCCCCTGGACCCCTTTTCATAGGGGGGGAGTTAATTATAGCGTTAAATGCAACTGAAACATGCATTGGAATGCAGTGTTCTAAATTAAAGAATAAATCTAGCGAGTAATAAATAGTTGAGGGGGGATTTGGCTCCATTGACGCGTTTAGATACTAAATTTGAGCGCTTTCGACTCGTTTTTCGAGGATGCAAGTGATGAGGCTCGTGTCTTGGCGAGCCGCATTTAGAGCTGGTTCAATTTCCCTGGGCTCCGAGTAATCTAGCGCAATTCCTTGTTCTAACGTGTCGCTTTTAACGCATGTCTTGTAGGCAAACACTTGTTTGAGCTGCTCGCGGGTAAACTTGTCTCCAGTATCCTCAAGCTCAAATAGCGAGTTGCTCACCCCCTGTTTGGTGATTTGGCGCTGGAGGATCTTCTCATCGATCATTCCAGTGGTGAAAAACCGATAAATAAATACAGGTTTGGTTTGTCCATCACGATGGACGCGTGCCATTGCCTGCAAGTCTACGCTTGGATTCCAGTCACAGTCCAACATCACGAGTCGGGACCCACCAATAAGGTTGAGACCCACCCCACCGCTCTTGGCACTAAGAAGAAAAGCACATGCATGCTCTCTGGTTTTGTTGTTGAACCAGTTGACCGTGGACTGACGCTCATTCTGTGGTGTTGATCCATCTAATCGAACCCACCTCATACCACACAATGCACACACTAGTTGCAGCAGGTCCAATGTCTCTGTTGAGCCTGATACTAGGACCACCTTATCATCTGTATTTTTGTAAATCCAGGTTAAAAGCGATCTCAGGACCCGGAACTTGCTGGACCCTGCTAATGGCTTCTTGGACGCAAGCTCTTCTTTGAGCGATGAATACCCAGAGCTAGCAATTTTCTTGAGTAATTGGGTAGAAGTGGATATCTTGCGTAGCTTAGTGATTATCTGTAAAGCCTGTGCATTGCCTTCTGATTGCCATAGAGCATTATCCAGCTCAGCTTGGTAGGCCTCGATTTGCTCTTCCAGGGGCTGGCAAAACACCAATAACTCAGTTTTGGGTACGGTAAGATGGCCTGAAAGCACACTTTGGTCACGCCGAAGTACGAAATCATTGGTTATCTCGATCAATTCCTGCATTTTATCCTGGCCCCGCTGTTGGGTCTCTTGCGAAGCATCCGTGTCGCGCGAGGCGCGGATTGGGTCATTATACTGCCGAATAAACCGCGACATTTTATTACCTAGTACTCCTGGGTTGAGAAAATGAGCCATTACCCAAAACTCACCAAGATTATTTTGAATTGGCGTGCCAGTAAGAATGATGCGCTTCTCGCCCGAAATTTCTTCGAGAGATGAGATTGTTTTCGAATCTCCATTTTTAATTCGGTGACCCTCATCACATATAACCAAATCAAACTCACCAAACTCATTTTTCATCTCTGATGCAACGGTTCTGATGCGCTCATACCCGGCAATCATAATGGGGTAGGTACGACGAAGTCCTGGTTTGCAGAAACCTTTGACATCTTCGCTAGGTAAGAAAACAAATAAATTATGCGGATTGGATGGTAGCCACTTGCGAAACTCATTGCGCCAGTTTTTGACCAGAGTTGCGGGACAAGCAATTAATGCCGTTTCTATTAGATTGCACTGGAGGAGAGAGTGGACCAATGCAATGGAAGTGAGTGTTTTCCCGAGGCCCATATCATCTGCAAGAAGTGCACCCTTACCGTAGCAGTGCCTTTTGCCGCTTATACACTCGTACAAAAACTCTACTGCTTGAGTCTGATGAGGACGTAGAACACCAGCGATCTGAGGATCAATTCGCCATGTACCAGTAGGAAAAGTAGCAGGAGGCTTACGGGTATTTGGAAAACTAAAAGGGATAACTGCTGGTTTAACGAGCGGTTTCGGTGCAGGCCTTTTATGTGGGGAGGATTCGAGCGGCCGTTTAAGCTCGTTCTTGCCAGCAGAAATCCTTTCTTGCTCTTCCTCTTTAGTATTAGATGCCTCTACCAAGGGTTTCAATAATAATGGGGCGGGTTTAGCGGGTTTACCTGCTAATAAGTCCGCAAGCGATCTCTCACTGCTGGGTCCAGCACTACCGGGCCGGCTTAAGCCACTTGTAATAAAGGAGCTTGAGGGTGAAGGCGATTGACTAGAATTTTTCGACTTGAGCGCAGGCTTAGCAGCCTTTTTCGTGCCAACTTCAACCCCCGCACTGATCAAAGCGCCCACCTCAAATTCATATGATCCGTGCACAAAAAACGCGTCGGCTTCTAGTTTCTCGGCCGGTACAGTTGCAATTGTCTTTTGGTCAACTTTAATGAGAAAAGAATTATTTCGCGGGACCGCTAACGCGTCGCCTTCCCAAGTCTTATTTTTTTTCGTGGATTTTTTACGGTACAAAACTTCAAAACAGTTCGAATTGAGCGGATTTGTAGGTCTGATTTCTTTGATTTCTTTTATTGGTTTATATTCCCCAGATCGGTCGTTGGGCCCCTTCCTATACATATCTCACAGAATTGGTGGGTACAGCCGCCGCCCTAGAGACAGACTCCCAGCTAGAGCCCTGCATTAGTCAGCACCTCAAGTATATAAGGTCCCGACAAAAGACTTTTTCACTGACAGTAGGTTATACTAAACTATGTATAACATACAAACACCGGGGTATCTACCATCTACAGTTGTCGTTCGGCGGCTGTAGAGGAGATAGTTGAGGGAAACTTGGCACTCACGGGCTTTCCTCCGTTCCAACTCCGAAGAAAAATACGGTGTGTACTTGGCCTGTGGCTCTCCTTAGTTTAGGTTAGTCTGGAGTATCACGCTGTTACATATTTTAAATTTATTTATTTATTGTTGATCTTAGACTTTACATATATAGATTCATTGAGATTAAGAGGCTTCTCAAATGGCACCTTGCAAGTGGACTACTTGCCCAAACGACATACTCAGCTGGAGACTCGATTTAAACTCCACTTATTCGAATGAATAGCTTTGATTAATTTTATAGCTAAAACTGGGATGGGGTATAGCTCAGGCAAACGCTGGCGAAACCCTCCTATAAATACTAAACATGAATGAACGACCCGCCATCACCATCGCTTGGCAAGTCTACTTCTACTTTATCAAAATCTTCGGGATTTAAAGCTTCCTCAGAGCTAGACTCACTGCCTGACTCGGTATTAGACTCGGAGAGATGAGCTTCTTGAGTTTCCTGCTCACTCTCAGCTTCGCTGTCACTTGCTATATCTTCAAGTAGCAACGAAATATCAATTTTTTGTGGTTTTATCGGAGCAGGCGCCGCACCAGATTTGTTGGATTCATTATGGTGGGTATTTGCCCTGAGGGTATGCTGAAGATTGCATTTCACGCGAGTACATTTTCCGGTCTCTGCAAACTCTGGGCACTCAAATACATGCATTTTCGTACAGTTTGAGCCGTTATCGCAGTACCCAGAGACACTGAATGCGAGACAAATTCCTGTGGGTGGATTGGCAAGGTTCGCCATGTGCGTGAACCGACAATCATCACGGGTACAATGGCCCTTTGCGAAATGAGTACACAGGGGCGCATTATGCTCATTCATGTCGTGGCTCAATGTACACATGGGATCCTTGCAGTCCTTACCGTGTAAAACAGCCTTACAGAGGGCTACATGGTTGGGGTCGTGCTGATACCGACATGAGAGGCCATGAACACATTTTCCTGAGTTAGTCCATCTTTTGCAATTTTCTACGTTACCTGTTGAAGTGAAATCCGAGCATGGGGTTTGAAACTTGACAGCTGGTGCTGTGTAGCTCATATTCGCACCCCTGCCTCCTCTGGAGCGTGCGCCCCGAGCGCCACGGAAGCCTCGTGTTGGGTATGAGGTATATGGTGCGATATGTGGAGATCCGTAATAGCTACGGCCACGGAAACCTCCACGGGAACCTCCACGGGCCCCATGAGAGGTACCGCCGTATGCACCTCCGCGCGCACCACTATATTCTCCGTACCCTCCACGATGACCGCCGCGCCCAGACTGCATTGCCTGTTGGCGTTTGTGATTATTTATTGAACCCGTTAAGCGGGCAATTTCTCGCATCAATGCCGCATCTTCTGACATTGTCGATTTGCTTTGTAAACTTGCAAAAAATCCGAGAGTCCTTTTAGAGCGTCTACAGATTACATCATATCGAGAGCCCTGGATCCTAGCTAGAATCGAGAGTTGGGCATGTCACAAATTATCCAGGCTCAGCTTGAAATTGAGGGATATGATGCCACGACTGCAGCTGAAATTGCGAAAACAGTGGAAAAACAGACTGATGATGTTGCAAAAGACTACTTGAGTGATCTTGTCGAGTCACAAGCGGCTATTGATCGGTACATTCGAGCCCGCGCTAAACGGGTTCCCGAAAGTAGAAAGCCCGAAGCTCAAGCAGCAATTGAAAAAACAAAACCTCCTAAATGGGCAGGTAGTACAACGCCTAGAGACAGCCCCAGAGCCAGCCCCAGACCATCCACAACGTCATCCCCAGCCCCTTCAAGATCAAGCACTCCCCAGCCGGTTCTCAAGGTCCACAACAAGTCCAGTAATAAGCCTTATTCTCGTGGCGGATTTGGTATCAAAGTACAGCAACAGCAACAGCCGTCTCAAACCAAAGAATCCAAAGAATCAAACAAGGCCAACCGTCAATACAAGATTGATGCTATCACAGACCTTGATGCTGCAATTAGGAAACTCGATCTTGCAAACACTGGCGATCGTCACCCTTGTGACTGTATGGGAGCGGTCCATGGGCTTTTAGAAATGGCCCCCAATTGCCTCGAGTGTGGTAAAGTCGTGTGCAACAAAGAAGGTCTCGGTAATTGTTTAGGGTGCGGGAATCCGTTAATTCCCAACTCTGAACTTGAATCTATTTATTTAATCCTGAATGAGCAGCGTGATGCAATTGTCTCCTCAATGGGCAAAAACGCTCTCAAGCAAGCAGGTATCAACTCCCAGTTATCAAAGGCCCAGGAGAACCTTGATAGATTACTCGGCTATCAGGCTAGTGAAGCACAGCGAACCAAGATCATTGATCAGGCAGAGGACTTTGAGACTCCTGATTTGGGTACAAACCAGTGGGCAACGCCGCTCGAGCAAGCACGGCAGCTAAGAAACCAGCAACGCCAGCAGCGTAAACAGGATGAATTACGGAAAATTAAGCGCGGAAGAGGTAAAAAAGTCGTATCTATTGCTATTCGTGGTAATCAGATTGTGGAAGAGGTGGCCGACCACTACTCGTCCGCTTCTGAAAGCGACAGCGAGCCAGCCGAAGCTGGCGACCAGCCACCGCAAGAGGAAGAAGCGCAACGATTTTGGGATGCTTCAAAGTATGGCACGAATTTTATCGAGCCGTTGTATAAAGCTGCAGATTCGGTAGCCCTCCCTAAACAGCAAACAAATGGCACTCGAAATGTGGTCTCATACAATGAAGAGCAAGCATTTCGCCTCTAATTTATACCTCTTTGCTGAATACTATTTAAATTTATTTAATTATTGGATGAATATAGTAGATAGGCACCTCTGTCTTTGCGAGCTCAACTACGATCCAATGATACAGCTGCTAATCAGGGTTCACAACTCTATAAGACATATCTCAAGATTCCTGTGGATATAAATCTTAACATTACCGTAGAAGGTCTATACATACTCTATAGAATATACCATCTACAGGAGGTTTTCATAGCCAGTGACTAGAAGGATGTGGGACCCACCATCTCGACCTCACCGGCAATGCCGCATTTTGCCTGCTCAAGACAATGGGCAGGGGAAAAGGGATATATTCCTACTTTTTAGACGCGCCGGTATTGCAGTTTTGCTCGCGAATCAAAGATTAATTATCGACATAGTACCTGCAGCATGGCGAATCGCGAACTGTTTCTGTTTCTGCGGCTGCATCTGTCATATGCATCCCGTATACAGTCGTATGATTGCCGGAGGCATTCTGGCAAACCAGGACAACCTTTTGGAACAGCTGTTGTTACCGATTGTACCCCTCTGACCCCCTATGTAAAAAAATCAATACAATTCTCAGAGACTTGACTTGACTTGCTTTGACTCTCGACCTGGGGTCTTGGGGGTACTTGTGACCGTTTAAGCGGAAAATTGTCGTGCTTGGAAATCAAACCCGGTTGGGAGATTTGGAAATTTTCGTTGCAATAGAATCGGGAGTGAAATTCATATAAAAAGACGATTCTAAATTTTCCAGAAACTTGACAAAAGGTTGGGCCAGGCATGCTAAAATTTGGGTGGATTCATGAGACCATGCAAGTCGCTTTCCTGTACCATGCGGAGATCAGGGTAAGGGCGCCCGTTAGTGCACTCGCATTTTCGTATTTGGGAGCACCGATAGCATATAAAAAGATCCCCTTCACCTACCACACAAACACTATAGACATAAGAAATGAAGATTCCTGGCAAAGAAGAAGTTGAAGGGTTTGGTAACACTCTTATCACTGGTTTCCTTGAAGGATTCGGTGTGGGTTTGCCCCTTGCGCTTGGTCTTCGTATGGTCCTTGATAAACGCACTGCATTCAAAGCTGCTGGCAGTTTCCCTCGTACCCTCTTTTTGGTTGCTCCTCCCACATTCCTTGGAGCTACCTGGATGGAGGTTCGCAGTCGGCAATTCGAAGAAGAGCGTCGCCAAAAGCGCATTCAGGAGAAGCTCGCTGCTGGTGAACCGGTCGCTGTTGACGAGAGTAACAAGAACCACAATCCCCTTGATACCGGAATCTCTAGTTGGATTGCCAACAACAAGTACAAATGCATTATTGGTGGATGGGCTGCCGTGCTGGGCTATTGGTCGCCAGGCCGATGAGGAGGTTCTCAAAGCTGAGGGGTACGGAATGGTCGCTCCTTCTGCTATTGGTATGAGTGATCATGGCGTGCCACGCGCAATCTCTATCGAGGAAATCAAGCAATACGTCGAGTGGTTCGGTCAAGCGGCCCAAAACGCCATTGATGCTGGCTTTGATGGTGTCGAAATCCATAACGCTCAGGGCTACCTCTTGGATGGGTTTTTGCACGAGAATACTAATAAGCGCACCGACAATTACGGTGGTTCAATTGAGAACCGTGCGCGTTTCCCTCTTGAGGTACTTGACAAAGTTGTCAAGACAATTGGCGCCGACCGCACCGCCATCCGTTTCTCTCCATGGGGAACATTTGGTGAAGTTGATCCTGGTGTCTCACCCATTCCTCAGTGGAGTTATTTAACCGCTGAGATTGAGAAGCGTGCTCAGCAGGGGGATCGTCTCAGCTATCTACATATCGTTGAGCCCCGAGTGGACTTCAAAGCTGATGAGTATAGCAGTGTTCCCCGCTACCTCAATAACTTTTTCCGCGATGTATGGCAGGGTGTGTTGCTCCGTGCTGGTGGATTTGGTCGCGATTACAACGAGATCCATGAGTTGGAGGCCAAAGACGACAAGCTCCTAATTGGTATTGGCCGCCTCTGGATCTCAAACCCTGACTTGGTGAACAAACTCAAAGACGATGTTCCCCTGGATTTATACGACCGCAGTACATTCTATTGGGATGGAGTTGTCGATCCTGCCATTGGTTACACCAAAGACTTTAAGAGAAAGTAGGCTGATGGAGAAGCAACCGTCACTCCTAGCTGCCCCAAGCATATGCATGAATTAGTATTTTACAGTCTATAGTAGCCTTTTATTTCTCGTTTTTCTAGTTTATAGGCCATTTCAGGAACCACTGAGGATATGCAAGTAGGGTGATAAAGATTGCCCATTAGTTTACAAGACAAACGCCATGAATAGTGATAAAATTGAACCAGGAAGGCGTAAAGCGTATCCTGCGTTGCTACTGCTTGCGGTGGCAGAAGCACTGGTTGGTGCCTGGCTGGTGGCAGCTTCCTCTGAACTGGAAGATGCAGCGCTTGTTGTGGTGACTTGTGAGCTAGAACTAGCTTGTGAGCTGGAGGAGCTCTCGGGCTTGCTAGAAGAGCTCGATTCAGGGCGCGAAGAGCTTGACGAGCTCTCGGGCTTGCTAGAGCTAGAGCTAGAATCCGGGTGTGTACTAGAGCTTGAGCTTTCTGGCTTGCTAGAGCTAGAGTCGGGGTGTGCAGACTCACTGCTACTGGGAGCCTCCGTAGATGCAGCCTCTGTGGAAGAAGCCTCTGTAGATGACTCTGTGGAAGACTCTGTGGGAGAAGACTCCGTAGACGACTCTGTAGATGCCTCTGTAGATGCCTCTGTAGATGACGCCTCTGTAGATGAAGCTTGTGTGGAGCTCTCTGAAGATGAAGCTTGTGTGGAGCTCTCTGAAGATGACTGAGACGAACTAGAGCTAGAATCACTTGCAGCCAGGTATTGTTGGGGCTCAGAAGGCTTATCGTCGCTGGTGGGGTTGGTCATTGGCTTGCCCAATTTAAAAGACTGGGTACTGATAAGAACGTCCAAGGCAGACATCTCCTCGCCAAGACCATACACGCCATCCCAGCTACCCTTTGACCAGTCCTGACCACAAGTGATGCCATCAGACCCACCGGAGCACGACTTGGCAGCATTATTGGCATTGTCTTGCAAAAGGGGCAGCACTTTATCCTGATACTCGGGCATAAAGATCATCAAGTGGCTCAAAAAGCGCGAAAATGCAGCACGGAAACTGCGCTGGTCGTTATTGCATGCGCCGTGCGGTTGACAGCTAGGCTCAAGCATAGCGTTGGTATCATCATGCTGGAAGAAGATCTGAGCGGCACGGGTCCAGGCCATATCTACACGCTTTGACCAGGTGTCGCTCTCCATGAGATCATGCAAATAAGCCATTCCTGACAAGAAAAGGCCATAGTTGTAGGACCACTCGGCGGTGGAGATCTCCTTGCACATTGACTCGGTACCTGCACCATCGTACAAGTGGTAAACCGATTGAGAGGATGGCTCTACGATGAGCTTCACATCTGTCATCCATTCGTAAATCTTGTAGGCCCAGTCAACATAAGTCTGGTTATTTGTGTACCGAGCTAGACGGGCCGCCAGGTTGAACATACACCCGGTAGAAACAGAGTTTTTGTAATTGTAGCCGGCATTCCAGTCGTAAATCTGCCAGCGAAGGCCACCCCCGCACTCGGGGTCCCAGCGAGTGGTCATTTGATCAAAAACGTTCTTGGCGAGATCCACCCACTGCTTACCGTTATCAGGGGCTTTAAAGTTGCGTTCGGCTGCTTCCATGGCAAAAATCGCCCAGTAGCCTTGATCATCGTTACCCTCGACCATTGTCTGGTTCTCGGTGATGAAATCCCAGTCCTTACCGCTTTGGGCCATAAGCGATTGGTGAAGCATGTCCTCATACTGATCGTCACCAGTGACCAAGCCGTACGTAAAGAGACCATTAAACGCAGAGGCCGATTCCCACCAATAGTAAGGAGGGCTCATGACACCAACAGTGCCTCCTTCGTGGTTGCCATCATAGTAGTCCATCACACCTTTTGTGAGCTTTTCAGCGGCACTATGGACGGAATCCTGGTTGTTCAGGTCCAAATCGATTGCTAAAGCAGTGGATAATAGTATTGAGGCGAGCATAAATGGGAGCTGCAGAGTTACATGCCAGGATTCTTTATATATTACGGATCTATATGCATAGGCAAGCGTAGTTGTGGCCCTAGCCCTGACATATTCCAATTATTGGGGTGCATAACGTGCATAACGTCTTATGTAACTGAAATTTGGCGGCGGCTTAGAGTTGTATCGGGCGAAAAAGTTTGCTATTTCAGTTCACTTTTACTCTAATATAAACTTTATCTACCTGAATAACTCTATCTGCCGTAAAAGTTTCAATCTCCCTGCTCCAGCCATGCTTTAGTACCGCCTCTCTTCTACCCATTCCATTCTAAATATAGTAAATCAAGGACCTATGCATGCACCTCCATTATTCGAATGGAGATTCCAGGAAGAGTATGTCTAGACTTTTGAGACGTGGACATCGAATAAACCTTGGTCTAGTGCTGTTGCCACTGCTTGTTGGTTACCCAAGCTCTCAAAATGCTCGAAATCCGGTAGGCGTCCAAAGTACCACCGGGCAACATCGACCATGATGTGGGCAGTCAGTCCCACCACAGAGGTGCCAGAGAATTTAGTTTTCTGACCCTGGTCTGCAAACACAAATTGGGTGGTTTTTTTGGGCACCTTGAAGGCGTAAAAGTTCCAGTCGTTTCCAAGCCATTCACTGCACACAACCCGTTTGTTTCGGAGGTTGGCGCGCTCCAAAAACCACGAGATTGGGAGCGAATATGCACATGCCACCTCGTCCCCACTTAGTCTCGGGGCAATGTCCTGTACGGTGACGTATTTTTGTGCAGGATCCTTAGGGCTGACTCTGCATACGACAGGGCGGACTAGTAGAAGGTGTGCACTAAGATGTGCGGGCATTGCCGCGAGTCTTTGATAGTTGAAATTGTCGGGAACGAACCCAATTTCCTCATTGGCCTCACGAAGTGCCGTCTCCCACCAGTCCTCGCTCTTTTCTGCCCTTCCCCCGGGCAGAGCAGTGTCACCGGGGTAATGCTTGAGCTTAAACGACCTTACGGTTAACAGCACTCTGGGGCCTTCGGGGCTCTCGAATAGAATCACTAAGGTTGCCGATAACGCTCTTGTCGGTAACGACCACCACGTTTTGTCGCTAACTTGTGTATCTGGAGGGAGCATTACAAGAGGGGTGCAGAGGGGTGTGAGTTACTTTGTATAGTTGTGGAAATAAACGGTTTGTGGGACCTATTTGTATCAATTTAGTATGGACTGGTTTAAAATAATAGTGCTCGAGTTACAGTGTGCGTGGTGATTAGGTACCATAAGTGTTTCTGACTCACCGAACAACTACTTCTAAGTGATTGTATGATAGCGATTGGTGTCTATATAATGACACCCCTGCCATTCTTGCTAGCAACTGAGTGTTGTGGAGCGTCAGATAGTAGCTCTAGTGAAAATCTATAGAAATGAGAGCATACATTCTATTAGACTCAATAGATCCAAATTAGGCACCAACACTAATCACACCATCACCACCCTTAAGCTCGAGGTTGAGGGCCTGCACCGAATGCGGCGATTTTGGGGCACGCTACTGTATAAATCAATTGCAAGGTAAACTCAACTAAACAAATCTGCGACCTTGCTTGAATTATAAAATGTGATGGTAAAACCGATATATCGCGTCATCGCTTCAACCATTTACGCCTCTTTTGGGCGCTATCACTGGTATTGATAAGCATCCGATTGGCCCATTGAGACGACCCAGATGGGGCCACAATCGAACCAACTCAATCATTTTGCGTTAAACCAATTCCTCGTCACTTTTTTTCTGAAATAGCCAAACCGTGCACAACACTCCCCTAACCCTTCGTACCCACCCGCATGGCGCATCGCGACTATAAAGCGGCGGCCCCTCCCAACTCGTCAATGTGCCCCGTACGACCCATGAAAGACGATTTCGAAGTATTGAGCTTGCGCTCCAAAAGCACTAATCCTTATGATCCTGATTACGACTGGGAGACATACGCCAGCAAGTACATGGAGTTCACCGACAAAAACCCCACAGTGTACCACGCGGTTGACCAGTTACGGTCGGATTTCGAGGCGGCGGGCTTCAAGGCGCTCAATGAGCGCGACACCTGGGAACTTGCGCCCGGCAACAAGTACGTGGTCACCCGCAATGGCACTGCAATCGTCGCATTCGTGCTCGGTAAGGATTGGACTCCCGATAATGGCGCCGCTCTGGTGGGTACTCACACTGATAGTCTCGCCGGCATTGTCAAGCCCAGCAGTATCAAAAACGACGTTGATGGGTTCGAGCTGCTCGGAGTGGCCGCTTACGCTGGTGCTTTGAGCGACAAGTGGTGGGACCGCGACCTCGGTATTGGTGGCCGTGTTGTCGTTAGAGAAGGGTCCAAGGTTGTAACCAAGCTGGTCCATGTGCCCCATCCCATTGCTCGAATCCCTAGCTTGGCCCCTCATTTTGGTGGCCCCAGCCAGGGACCCTTTAATGCCGAGACCCAAACAGTGCCGGTTGTGGGTATTTCCCAGGGCCACCTTGAGCCCACCCCCGAGGAAAAGAAAGCTCCCCTCTACGGTAAGCACTCACTGCGTCTTTTGAGACTCATTGCCAAACACACCGGCGTCTCGGTGTCTCATATCCTCAACTGGGACCTGCAGCTGTTTGACACTCAGCCGGCTGCGTTCGGTGGTATCGACAAGGAGTTTTTGTTTGCGCCCCGTATTGATGATAAGATCTGTACCTACGTTGCTGCACACGGTCTTATCGAGGCCTCGGACGATATCGTCAAGAGCGATACCGCGTCCTTTTATGCTGGTTACGACAATGAAGAGGTTGGTTCTTTGAGCCGCAATGGTGCTGCTGGAAACGCCTACGAAGCAGTGGTTGACCGTGTTTTATCCGACTACGATGCCGCAACCACCCGCGTGTTTTACGCAAACTCCTTTTTCGTGTCTGCCGACGTTATCCATGCTGTCAACCCCAACTTTGACAATGTCTACCTTGAGCACCACAAGCCTGTTTTCAACAAGGGTGTGACTATCTCACAGGATCCTAATGGCCACATGATCACTACCGGCGTAACCACGGCGTTTATTAGCGACGTTGCTAAGCGTACCGGAAACGAAGTCCAGCAGTTCCAAATCCGCAACGATAGCCGCTCTGGTGGTACTATTGGCCCCACCCTCAGCTCCAAGGTTGGTATCCGTGGTATTGACTTGGGTGTTGCCCAGTGGTCCATGCACAGTATTCGTGCTACCACTGGTAGCAAAGATGTTTGGCTCGGTGTACGCTTTTTCAAGGGATTCAACAAGGTCTGGCACGAGGTTGATCTCGAGTACAAGTTGAGTGATCTCTAGATGTGTAGAGCAGCGAGATGATGAACGCGGGAGATGTTCTTATGGGCCCAATGAGTCCTCCGCTTAGTTAGTACTATATATGAAGGCCGTGCGCCCTCCATCACGGCAACCATAAAAGCCTAGACAGCCAGGTGGTGCCATTGAGCTTCCATTGGACAGTTTACCAGCAGGGTCTCGTCCTGGCAGTCATGTACCACCAACCGCACTTTAGTATAGTCGTCTATTGAATTAATTAACAAGAGTGGCAGCAAGGCTCTTACTCCAGCCATCTAACCAAGAGCCACGCCGCAGCGGCTGCCAGACCTCCCACAATGAGTTGCTGGACACCATCACCGATCCGGGTCTTTTGAGAAGCATTGCTAGATCCCATCGCAGCCACTGCCTTAAAATAACCAAACAAGAAGAGAGCCACAACCATAATCAAGCAAGAGATCTGGAATCCTTGGTGAACGGTGTTGGCGAAAAAGTATGGGATCAGCGGCAAGAACCCACCAGCAAAGTACGAGCCACCAATTGTAGCAGCAGATACAAGCTCACGATCAGACTCGGGCTCCTCGAGTTCATGAACCATCTTGCAGGTAAAACGGGTGGCGTGTTTCTCGTTCACCTTGAGGTCTCTGACCACCAGATCAATTGCTTCCTGGGTGATACCAAAGTCGCCCAATGCCTTTTTCACAGCGGTAGCAACGATATCAGGGTCTCTGCGAAATTCAGATAAGCTCTCCTTGTACACAGCATCATAGTGCTCTTGCTCACTTTGGGCAGCCAGGAACCCTCCGAGGCCCATGGAGATTGCACCGGAAACGAGCTCAGCAAGGCCACCAGAAATGACTACTTTGGCATCACCGAGGCCACTCAGACCAGCAGTCAGGGCAAAAGGAACAGTCAGACCATCGCTGAGACCAATGATTGAATCACTGATAACGCGAGGATTGGAGGTAGCTTCGGTTTCGAGCAGTGCTTCCTCGTCACGACTGTTGTTTAGCAAGGGACGTTGTTCCTGAGACATTGATTTAGATCGTGTGACAAAGCCAAGGCTACCAATTGCCATCTTTTATATTCCCTCAAAGGGCAGCAATCAAGGGCTATGTATACTCCCAGGGCCTTGCAGGTCACGTGCACACCCGCTTGGTACACCCGCTTGGTACTACACTTTGAGACTTGATTAGAACCCTCTCAAACTCGTCTTGGACCGATGGAATCGATTGATCTTTCAAACTTGCAGATGATGCAACCGCAAGAGTACCAGGATCTCGTCTCTGATCCCCTCAAACTGGCAGGGATTTGGGAGAGTTCGGGGGAGGGCACTCGACAGTTCCATGAGCAGCAACATCAGGCACAAAAGAACCTTGAGATGGCCAACAAGTGCGAGGAAAGCATACACATCAACGCCAAGCTGCGTACACAGCTTGATGAGGCTTCTAAAGCCCTCCAGCTCAAACATGACGAGTGGCAGGTGGCCGAATCAGAAATGCACAGCGCTCTTGAGCCCGTATCGAGGCAAGGGGTGAAGAATAGGCTCAAATGGGCACTAAACGAGAGCGAGGATCTCTGCAAGGCCTTGGAGCAGTCGTGGAAGCCAGAGGATAATCTTCAAGCGTTTATAAACGAGTACCAGGAACAAGCAATTTTGAAGCACACGCGTAGGTTGAAATTAGAAAGCTTGGGCGATTAGTTTATTAGGCGCTGAATGTGGTTGCCCGAATGGATATCGAACTCAGTGGGACCCGAAGGTTAGTGGGCCCAGCTGCGTTAGGAAACTCCTGATTTACGAAACTCCCCCTTTCCAATGCCTCTGAATTGGTAGATTGCGATTTGCTCTATTCTTTACTCAAGAATACTCTCAATAGCTGGAATCAATGGTCGACTAAGACCCTTCACCTCTTGAGTGCTTTACCTACAATCTTGATATCTAGCTAACATACTAAACTGTGGATGGAACCTCTCGCACCACCCTGGTCCGTGTCAATCTATAAAAAGCATTCAGGGATAACGGTAACTTCGCGACGTGCATGACTTGTGCATACTCTATACATAGCATGCCAAACCTCAGTTCCAAAGGGCAGCTAGGTGTGGGACGAGCAACAAAAAAACTCGCAAAACTGAATTCTTATTGTAGCATCTGCTTTTTCTCGGATCAGAAGTACACGCAAAAGAAAACGCGCTGAGATCACACCTCTAAATTTAGCCAGCAACATGTCAGCCGTTGTAAATCTCAAGTGAGCGTGCCAAAAGAAAACTGCCCAGCGCTGGATTCTGGCGACAATTTGTGCGCAGTTGAATATTAAAATGAGTTTTTGAACTGCTCGAATTATACGCCCGCTTTACTACGCTGAAAATGCCACATTATTTTTAAAAGATATCAAGAATGTCGATGCATCTTGACGTCACTTTCTCCACATTTAGGGGGTACGCCCGTACCCTCGACCTTACATATGCAGGCGGGCGGCATCTATCACCAAAAGTATATAAACAACCGAGACACCCCCTGCATTCCACTCAATGTACTCTGCAATTACCCTCGCCCTTCTCTCTCAAGTCTCTGCCTTTGGCCTTCTCGTCATCCGCTCTGGCTCTACTGTCCAGAACGCTGGTATTGAGGTCACCCAAGACGGTCATCTCGGCATCTCTGGTGGATCTGATTTCAATGGTCAGATTGATTCTGATGGTAAGCTCACTGTTGGCGGTAAGGCCGTTGGTGTTGACAGCGATGGCTTCTTTGTTGTTGGCGGTGAGAATCCCCCCAAGTTTGGCCAGAATGACGGTCACTTGACTGTTGATGGCTCTGATGGTTTCAATGTCTGCCCCAATGAGAACAAGGTCGGCTCCGGCTCTGCCAAGTGTGACGATGTCGTCAACGTTGCCCTTCGCATTCTCCCTGGCTCTGATGATGCTGCCACCACTTCTGCTGCTGGTGCCGCTACTACCGCTGCTGCCACTGATGCTGCTGGCTCTACTGCTGTCGTTGAAAAGACTGTTGTCGAGACTGTCTGCACTCACGAGACCTGCACTGGCGTCGCCCCTGCTAATGGTGCCATTCGCAACTCTGTATTTGGTGGTGCCGCTGCTATTGCCGCTGCTCTCTTGTAAAGTGGTGCTATACCCAACCATGATATATGATACCCATGTAACTGCATAATAATTAATTAAGTGATATGGACAGGCGACGTTCGTGGCCGGGGTTTCCTTACTGCCAGAGCGGGAAACGCAGAAAAGCATTCACGTCCTAGATGGTGTAGTAAAACTGAGACTCAATTCGCGATTCAATTTGCGGACGGTGATACCACGTCTATACTTGGAGACTGGAGCGAGAGTACGAAACGGTTCAAAAGCAAACCATCGAATTAGTAGACTCAGACTACCGAGTACACTCAGAGCACTGGCGATTTGGACCGGGCAGTTTGATGCGTAAGTATGAAATATGCTAATGCTATGGAATGCTACAGAATTGCTACAACCTAGTTGTTCTCGACGATACGGAGAGCAACGCCGATGGGGTTTTGGCAGTTGGAAGGAGTGCCGTATTTGGCGTACATGATGTTGCTGTTGATGTTGGGGCAAACAACAAACGAGTCAGAGTCCTCGAGTACCAAGTGGCCGTCATTGTCGGACCACTTTCCGCCGCTCCAGGAGAGCTTGTTGGTCTGAAGGGCACCACTGTTGAGATCAACGTGGTCGCCGTTGGCGTACAAGAAACCGTCCGAGTCAATGCTGAAGGAAACATCAGTCTCGCCGTTCAAGGAGAGATTGCCATCAGAAGCCAACTTGACGGGCTGGTACTGAACATCAGAACCAGAGTGAATGGTGATGAGGCTAAAGGTGCTTGCAGGCACAGCGGCGACAGCGGCGAGAGTAGTAAGAGAGAAGAGAGTAGAGAATTGCATGTTGATGGCTAAGATGGGGAGAGACTCGCTCCTTTTATATTTTGGGATATCGGGGCTTTTTAGAGTGACGTCAGAAGATGCATGATGTATGCATCTAAATTTAGAATCAGGGGTAATATTGCGGGTGCACAAATGTAGCAACGGACTACAAAATAATGTAAACAATGTATACGTGCTCGGAATAATTTATCAAAATGTCCTCTTTGCGCTATGTTTACTGCCTTGGGTGTGGTCAAAGGGCCCAAGTGCGCACCCGCTTTCTCTATTCACTTTTGCCTACTCACTTATTTATAGATTCACACCCAGGACCTTCACGCCCAGGACCTTTATGGGATCCATTAGCACTCTTTTGTACACAATTAAATTCACCTCGAGACGGACTATTTAGATTCGATTTTGTACGCCCTATAATTAGCCCCGCATGGACCTGATTAAGAAATTTAAGCGCAAATCATGCCTGAAATTAGATCTACACTAGATTATTCAGATTTTAATCGGAAAGTTTTAAACTATTTTTAGTGATTTCCATCTCTTTACAATTTGTCAAACACGATACGAGGTGACCTAGTAACGAGCAGTTCCCTTTTGATTATATTCACATTGTTGCCAGTTTCTATCCTTATTGAGCCCAAGTTGACGAGATATCCAGCTCAGTTGATTCGTGCATGTGATGTGGGTCCACTTGCCGAAACTGCTTCCAGTCGGCTGCTGATACCAACTGTTGAGCTGCAAAGCAGGCCGCTAGTAAAGTGGCCCTATACTTTGTCCGCAATCCATTTACCTATGGTCTAGTCAAAGCGTTCGATCAAGGTCATGGATCCAGATAAACTATGCACGGATCCTACGCTATTTAGACGAATAATACAATAACTAGACAGTAAATACAATATAGAAACTCAAAATAGCTACCCCAAGTGAGTACAATGTGTTTGGAGGGGCTATTAGCTAGAGAAGATGCAATTTTTACGCGCTTTTCAACTGAATGCTGCCAACTCCATCAACCAAATCCTCCTCGTCATCTTGCTCAGGCAACCTGAAATTGACATAGTCCTCCGTCTCAAGCGGCTCCTCGAGTTCTTGGAGGCTGCCCAAATCACCGGGGGTCATGAGCGAAGCAGCGTCCATGGGAGAGCCGGGTGCCGAGAGAGGGCGAGTAAGCTTTGGCTGATCACTTTCAAACGGGTTCTGGTCTCCATCAAACGCGTCAGGGTAAGCACGGCGCAATGCCAGCTGGCGGGCTTTGACGTACTCGAGACCCATGCGCTTCCAGTCGAGCAAATCAGAGAGACGCTCGGTACGATTACGCTGGTTAATACGCTGACGACGGCTCAGGGAACAGAATGTTTCCATATAGTCGGTAAGCTGGTTGATGGAGTCATCGATACCCTTATTGCGACGGTCGACAATATAAATACCATAATCACTGCTGTTGACAATCAAATCCTCCATGTAGCAGCCGAATCCAGACAAGTTGGTGGTAATAGAAGGAACACCCATCACAGTACACTCTGCAGGGGTATATCCCCAGGGCTCATAGTAACTGGGAAAGACACCCAAGTGGCAACCACGAACAAAGTCCTCATAATCCAGGGATAAAATGGGGTTGTTTCCGTTCAAAAACTCGGGGTGGAACACAATCTTGACCCGGTCGCTTGGGTGATTAAACAGCTGTACACGACGGATCTGCGACAGGATGGGGTCCTTATCGTCATCGACCATATTGTGGGTAACAACAGGGGGAAGCGAGGTACGTTTGAGGGCAAAGACACGACGCTTGAGTAAAACACGCTCTTGAGGAGGCAGCAAAGAGTTGAGGTCCACCACAGTGTTATCCTTGAGGTTAAGTTCCTGGCCCTGGGGAGCCTTGGCGCAGTGTTCCATTAACCTACTACCAATCTTGGTTTGAATGTCCTTGATAGTATCTTCGAGTGCCTTGATCATGGCCTGACCCTTGAGGGTTTCACTAGTGTACGAATGGGTCTGGGCAGGCATAATCATAAATGCAACGACGGTTGTTTTGCTACCCGATGCCTTGAGGCGGTGGTTGAGGCGAGCCAATGATTCAACAAACATATCAGCACCCTTATTACGGAACTCATAACGTCCCGAGATGAAAAAGTACAGAGTGTTGTCGAGATCCCAGTCATAATGGCCATAGAAATGACCCTTGACAAACTCACCAATGCGGGCCTTGTGGATAGCGTGCAAGTTTTGGAACTCATGCATGGCGCTGAACTTGACTACATTAAGACCATTGGGCACTACACCATCGGGCTTACGCTTGAGAAGGTGCTCAGATTCAAAGGCAGTAATGTGGCTAACGGTGGTAAAGACGTCACAAGAATGAGCGGCAGCACGCTCAATACAGTAACGATGATAGATTCCGCGCTTTCCTGCTTCAGCATCGACATCAAACCACTGTAAATTATTGTAGAAATCAACGTTACCAGCGCACAAGTACCGGCCAAGCAAGGTGGCATGGGTAGTGAAAATAGTGGTGACGTCGATCTGGCGGTTACGGCAAAGGGGTAAACCAACACCCGCGAGCCATTCATGGAAATGGGCGATAACTGCGTGGGTGGTATCGCGGCTCACGTATTCACCCAAGAACCAAGCAACCAGGTAACCAAAGACAATAGCATCATTGGTCTCGCCATCGCTGGGGGGCGAAGGGATCTGGGCAATGCTCCAAAGATCTGCTCTCCACTCATCCAGCCGGTTGTATGCACTTCCGATATCAAACAACAGCACTCGAGGGGCCCCATCAATGAGCCAGCGTCCGTACATAAACTCGACACCACGCTCGCTCATGGCGGCAAGCGACTCGGCCAATTTGCCCGTGGGTTCGATAGGTTCGACTTCCATATCAGCAGACTTGCGATTGAGCTTTCCAATCATCAGGTAGCGGTTGCCATACTCCTTGCAGGTGACAGGGGCCTTTGTCTTGAGGACCGAGTAGATGCCGCCCACTCTGTTTGCGACTTCGGTGGCGATTTCAAACAACAAATGATTCTTGATATCCCGCATTTCTCACTTGGTTTGGTAGCTGTTGAGATCCGGATGGGGGCGGGGGGGTAGATGAGAAGAGGTGGGGTCACCCCAGCATATATACCCCCCCTTGATTTGAGCTGCAGGTGAAGCTGCAGGTGTTTTATACACAGTATAACTAGAAAATAGCCACATATTTATCTATAAATGACGCCTGAATCCGGGTCGCCTCTGGTGCGAACTCCGGTTTTTCATGGTTTACGTTTCGAGTGTGGGGTAAAATCCTCGATAAGAAGCAGCGACGGGTCCGTCAGGGACACGAGATAGCCAAGCGGGTTGTGAGCTATTTTGAATTTATACTAAAACAGCCTATGAGGTTTAAAAATTACTCGAATAGCCTGCACCACTGTCTTTCAACACGTCTCCCCTCTGCTCTGCAGCGGATTAATGGCGACTCATGCATGCATGCTGCAACCCGAGAGATCGGTTTGGGACCAGCCACCGACGAATTCCGTGCATTTAAGCGCCAGGACCGGCTGTTAGGGGGCGTGTGGTGATATACAAAGGCTTTGAAACCCGCAAGCCCTTATTTGTCTCGTAATTTCCCTCACTAGGTTGGCATCATTTACGTTGGTTGGGTAGCCTAATGCTGCTTTAGGCCAACCTTACCTAATAATGGCTTGTTTAGGGGTGTGGTTAGCGAGATCCGCCAGTACTGCGAGCAATTTCTGCTGAGCTCGTGGATCCAAATTGTTTTCGCCCGGAATTCCCAGCTTTTGCAGCTCCAGACTTGTTGAGCGGGATAACCGCACAAAGTCCTGGTAAATCGTCTTGTCGAACTTTTCTAGTTGGCCAGTAGGAACTTGAGCCCTAGCTTTAGCCCAGTGCCGTTCAGCTTTCTCTTGCCGGTTCACTAGAGTCTTGATTTCGGCGATTTTTTGTGGTGTAGCACCCACTACAAATTCGTAGAGAGCTGCTTCGTATGACATGAGATGGTGTGTCACAAATGGACCTGAGTCCAGACTATAGTCGTTGGCTGTTCTAGATACCTGTGCTAACGAACCAGGTCGTCCGTATCGGCCAGCAAACTAATTGGAAGATCACTGAACGCCTCTTATTGATGCTCCCATCATCAGGCAACCCCAGTTGTCCATTTCGATGCTCACGCTGGAGATCTAGTCCTGGTTTTCCTGAGGAGTGCGGAAAAAGCAAAGTGTGAATCACTTCAGGTATACAAGGTCGATTGACCTGTAGTTAACTAAATGATACCAAAAATACAAGCTTTTATTCATCACAAGTATAGTAATACGAATATATCATAGAAAGAGTTAGTGACTTTAACAACACGATAGGTGACTATTATAATGTGGGCAATATTATTCAATTTGATCAGCCTGGTTTGTGCTGAGATGGATCTATGCCGGTTAACCGGCATAAAATCAGGAATGATTGTAGATAATGAAAACTTTGTCCAATATTGGCTTACAATAACAAAAACACAACAGAAGAGTCAGCCAGGCTGATCAACCGTGCTGCCCTGAACGATTATAGTGGTAGGCGCGGTCACCTTGTAGTTTACTTGGATCAAACGTTGAACTATACTCAGGAAGCACTAGAATTGAATGATCATCAATATGCGATATTATGTGACGCACAACAAGAAAACAAATTGGCAACAGACTATGAGCATGATAGTGACTTTGGAACAATATATAGGGCCATATAAGAAATATTTGAATATAGCGGCGTTTGGCAATAAAGCTGCAACCAATGTGACATGGCTAAAGCCTGAGCTAAACTGCTATACCTGCTATTCGATACCTGGAAATGTCAAGAAGGCCCTGGCAATACCTAACGAAAATAATTTTGAGCTAGACGTGTAGAGAGCCTAGCCTAGGTACTCAAAGATTTATATCTTGAGTATCAGCGTTAAGAGTAACAATCCCCCCAAGGGTTCTCGCTTGAAATCACAAACAATGGGAGGCTGTTCTTGAGCTCGAGTGCGCGATTTCTGCGGGAATAGCTAGCGGCGTCTTGACACTGTGCCCATGCTATTGCATCTTGAACGGCCCAATGATGTCAACGTGGGTGCTTTGTGCGATCTTTAGTGATAACGTTGTGATCCGTCGGATAATGTGGCTGAAAAGCAGGGGGGATCTTAGGCTATTCAGAACTCGTTCATTGCTATATATTCCACTAACTCGGCGGCATAGGCAAGGCTTCCAGCGAGTGCAGCGGATCTCTGGCTGCCGGTTAGCTGCAGGCTGGCTGCACCTTTTTTGGGAAATGGTGGCATCCCGAAAAATTGCTGGCACAAAGTCACTATGTAATAACCACCTCTTTAGAATTATTATAGC
>JAKTWN010000085.1:0-23589 GCA_030582035.1 Wickerhamiella occidentalis
GACCCACCCGAGTCTATAAAGCGGGGGCGCGAAGAGCGAAATATAGAGCTGTAGAAAATGCAAAATGAAAATAAAAAAAAATTCGAAATTGCCGTGTTTTGGCTGTTTTATCATGTTTTTGCTATCGTAGCAGCGCGTTAGGTGCGCACGGGTCGAATTGACCTAAGTAATAAACTATACCAAAAAAAAAATATTTTCGTGTACTGTAGATTGATTAAAGACTCTTATTTTCACGCTAGTGCTTGTTGTTAACCTTATGCGTGAATTTGCCAGTTTCAGAGAAATTATCTTCTGATTGTGGAATGCTCAATATGATATTAACGTTAACCCTTTTATAATCATATTTGTTATGTTGGGGCTATAGGCCTCGCTGTCATTAAGCTCCATGTGCCTAGAAAGTGCACGGTGCCAGTAGGTACGACTCACTAATAAATTATGAGGAAAAAGGCCCCTACGACTCTCTAATGAATTTTAGACAAAACGACAATGTGAATGTTGACGTTTTACTCTCCATGAGCCCAAATTGAGAGTAACAGACAGACTTTTGTTTGTTTCTTTTTTGCACCGTAAATTATAGGCAAGAAAAAGAGTAGTTTGGTGCGGCTATGTGCATACACAATCTTTTATTAAACAGACGCAAGAGCAGTCATTTGGAAGCCCCGAATAGCACATATTAACCAAACTGTACCAGAGCCTATCCCGCGAGGGAAATGTGGAGGCTTAATGTTAATGCTAATGTTCTGATACACTATCGAGGTCTAAACTTAAGTATCTAACGTTCCGTTTCAGCAGTCTTGGTCCACTACTGTGAAGGTGCCTCCACAGTATGTTAGCCACTGAGAGTTCGACCTCTGTATTGATGCAAGCTTTAGAGATCGAATTTTTGCAGGTTATGTCGTCTATTAGCCTCATAGGGGCCTCGGGCTGGTGATGCAGTTCGTGAGTTATTTCTTGAAGTCGATCTCGAGCTAGGCTGTGACCTAGTAGACTGCGAGTTACGGTCACGAGATGTCCAAACGGCTTGTTCTTCTGTCCACTCATGAATATGATGTTTAGGGATTGGATCGCTCACCTTTGTTACCAAGTATGCCGCACTTGCGGAGGCCATGCCATACAAAAATAATCCAGCATAAGGAAT
The DNA here is from genome assembly GCA_030582035.1 of Wickerhamiella occidentalis. Lineage (NCBI taxonomy): Eukaryota > Fungi > Ascomycota > Dipodascomycetes > Dipodascales > Trichomonascaceae > Wickerhamiella > Wickerhamiella occidentalis. Next base: position 1,139 of record JAKTWN010000085.1, read on the forward strand.
CTTTGTAGAGAGATAAAACATAGCTCCAAATCCGAATAATATTCCTTGGCGATTTTCATACCAGAGCCTCTTGGTGCTCAGACTGAAAGGCAAGCGCGAGAAATAAGGAACCAGGAGGTCATTCATCATGGACCGAGTACCCCAATAAGTGGTGAGGAATGTCATGATCCACCAGCGAGGGCATAGCAGACCAGCTCCAAAGATAGCCAGTGCGGCAGGTGTACCGGCAACATTTTTAAAAGATTGGAACGCTGCAACAGGCAGTACCCATTTTCCCACTAGTGGAACGGACGATAGAGCCCAAGTAAGTATCGAGAACTTGATTCGACGTACATACTTCATGATCACTCCTTTAATCGCGGTTTTCTTGCCTCTGAAAGGGTTATCGACTGGCTCAATCTCGCGCAACCGACCATAAAGTCTATCAGTGTCTGGATGCTTGACAGTGTTGGTATGGTCAACATGCGTAAGGCTCATCAGGAACAAATCATCCATCGTGGGGGCATCTTTTAGCAGAAATAGCAGGAGCTGCCTGAATTGTAAAACGTTATCCATTCCCCACACTAAATCATCGATGGTTGATTGCTCTGCATGGAAGAGCCTTAACAATCCTCTTATGATGTTGAAGAGGAATCTGAAGCACCATTCAAATACCAAGGAATAAAGCGCAGCTTTAGCAGCCTTTTGATAATAGCCATGACGAGCAAGGTCCGGGTTCTGAAGGGCCCTGTACGTTCCTACAAATGCTAGTTGGGCACCTCTCAAAATTGAGGAGAATGTGAAGCCACTACTTGGTTTACTGAGAAAGATCGGTGATGGCATGTAAAGTTTTTGAGAGGCTGCGGAGCGTTGTATACTCGCCTTTGCTGCTCACGTGATACAAGAGGGTCCAGCATAAGGGTGGGTCCTATTTTTTTCTAAATCGAAGGTGTCTGGGGGTGTGTGTCCTCATGTACAATCATCCATATGAGCCATATGAAATTCAAGTCAAGTTTATGGATACTTTATATAACCTTTTAACCGGCACTAAATGTCTGGGGATATTTGAGAGCCCTACAGGCACTGGTAAAACGCTATCACTTTTGTGCCCTTCTATTACCTGGCTACGGGACCAGGATAAGATCGAACTTGAGGAGAAGATCGCTAGACTACAAACAATAAAGGGGCCTCCTTTTGTAAAAGTTGCTGCCAAAAAGAAGCTTTTACGAGAGTATCATGAAAAGGGTGAAGCCCTCAAGGAACTTACAAGTCGGTCACAAGCACGAGTATCAACACGTCCAAACAAAAAGCTGCGTAATGAGGTAGCCAATTCGGCTTCTGGGAAACCCACAAACTCCCAGTATCTGCTTGAAGATCCAATTGTTGATGAAGCCACCGATAAGCTGCTCAATGAATTTCTCAATGAGAAAGACCCCATTCTTGACAAACTAGTAACGCCACGCAAAATTTTCTTTGCTAGTCGCACGCATTCACAACTAACACAGTTTGTGGCAGCATTAAAACCAATGAAACTAGAGGCTTCCTGGTCAGACTCAAAAGCGCCTATAAAGCATGTCTCGCTAGCATCGCGTAAACAGTTATGCACCAATCCTGAGGTTTCTGGTACTGCTCAACAAATCAATGATCAATGCAGTGATTTGCGCAAGAACAACGCTTGCCCCTATTTTGAGAATCACCGCCAAGAATTGACGCAGGATATCATAACCAACGTGATGGATATTGAGGATCTGGCTAGTGCGGGTCGAGACCTCAAGGCGTGCAGCTACTATGCTGCTCGTGAGGCTTTCCCCTATGCTGAAGTAGTCACACTACCATATCAGCTGCTAGTTGATGAAGGTACGCGTAAGGCTCTGGGGATTGACCTGAAAGACTCTTTGGTGATCATCGATGAAGCACACAACATTATGGACGTGATAACCTCAATAAACTCAATCTCCATCTCTCAGCAGGACGTGCAAAGTGCATTACAAGGCCTGGAAACCTATCGGGCTAAAGTAGGCCGGCGCCTTTCTGTTCACAATAAAGATAAGCTCTCTCAGACAATAGCTGTTGTTGAATCGCTTGATGAGTTTTTCCAAGCGGCAGCTAAACTTCCCCCCGCTCAGACTGCCCCAGGGAAAGCCATCGGAGTTTCACAGCTGTTTACACGCAAGAATATCGAGATGGTCAACCTTTGGGATCTCAAAATCTGGTTTGAGAAGAGTAAACTGGTCTTTAAGCTCGATTCATACATTAAAAACGAAGTGGAGCCCGAGTCTTATCAACGATTGGTTCTGGGCAGGGTAGTGGATTTCCTAGCTTTTGCAACCGATCCCTCAAAGCATGGAAAATTGTTTTACGACAAACATAGTGACAAGCTCGCTATGAGCTTTTTATCGCTCGATCCTTCACCTCCCTTCAAGCAGATAGTGGATCAAGCATCCAAGATTGTTCTCGCCGGCGGCACCATGGAGCCAGTATCGGACTATATGGAAAATTTGGTACCCGATCTGGACTCGGAGCTAATTGAAAAGTTTAGCTGTGGTCATGTTATTCCAGAGCACAATCTTATGGTTCGGGTCATTGACTCGTTTGAGTTCACATTCGCGACGCGCAACAATAAGAAGCAGATCCAAAACTTGGGCCTCTCAATCCTCGACCTGTGTGAAGTAGTCCCTGCTGGGTTTGTAATTTTCTTTCCCTCTTATAGCTACTTGGATCAAGTGCTCAAAGAATGGCGCAGTTGCGGGGTGTATCGAAAACTGGATCTCAAAAAGATGATCTTCACTGAGGACAAAACTAAGAGTGTTGAGAAAATTTTGGAGGATTATGCCAAGCAGGTACCCAAGGGAGCGTTGATGTTTGCAGTTGTAGGTGGCAAGCTGAGCGAGGGTATCAACTTCAGCGACGATTTAGCGCGCGCAGTTGCAATGATCGGCTTACCATTTCCCAACGCATTCAGTGCCGAAATGGTGGCTAAAAAGGATTTTATTGAAAATCGCCAGCTCGAACGTGGCAAGTCCAAAGCCGACGCTGTGCAGGCCGCAAAAGAACAGTACGAAAACATTAGTATGAGAGCAGTAAACCAAAGCGTTGGCCGTGCAATCAGACATATTGGAGATTATGCGGCAATTTATTTATTTGACACACGCTACCAGCAGCCCAGAATCCGAAACAAACTTAGCGGGTGGCTGAGGGATGCTGTAAAGACTTCAACGCGTTATAAGGAAGATACACGCGAATTTTTTAATAATTTCAATAAGGGGGCTTGATAATCCTATATACATAAATATAATCCAGGGCTACATCAGCATTACCACTTCTTTTGATCGTTGGCAAAATCATCAGCATTAGCAGCGCGTTCTCTGTCCAAAAGAGCATCAAACTTCTCTTGTTCGGTAAGAGGTCGTTGGGTACCGACTCCAGGGTGAGGAGCTTGTAAAGGGGAAGGAGCACTGGGAGACTGTCCCTGGATAACCCGATCCCAGGAAGTACCCGTTGGTCCGGCGCTACTAGAGTTTCCAGATACTGCACCGTTCCATGGAGTCTTTTCCTCTAGGTTCTGCATATTTTTGGCATTCTGCTCGTATCCCTGACGCCACTTTTCTGCCTCGCGATCTGGACGCTGGTAGAGATGCTGCGGGGGACGTTGCACCGCGGGCTTTTCAGAGAAAACAAGACACATGGGGAAAGCCAGAGAGTGGGCCCAATCAATAGTATCAGGGTCCTGCATCTTAAGCTCAGGATGATGGAGTGTGTTTTGATAATAGCGCATACCGATCTGCGGTGGTGTCTGGCCCAAAATCTTATAGCAATGATAGGTAGGGGAGTCAGTGGTCAACGAGTTTAAGTTGTATTGATAGCCAAGGACCTGTGAAAGCGACGATCCAATAAAGACACCGCTTAATCCCGAGATAATCTGCACATATCTGAGACGCGGGTTTTTGAAGAATGATCGAGGAATTCTAATGGCAGCAAAGAGAACTGGTAGAGTAACTAGGGGGAATGCATACATTTGGCGACGAAAACACGAAAGCAATTGTTTACGATCATCTGCCGAGAGCTGCTGGTCGTTTCTGTAGAACTTGTGTGCAAGCTCTGATTGCATCTGGAGCCATTTCGCTGCCTTGGGGTTTTGGGGTTGAATCGGATTCTGGTTGGGGGTTTCCATGATTAACAGAGTTGCTATTGGGAACTACGCTTATATATACGGGGCTTACGGTGTTTGATGCATGCATATTGGAGCAATGCGGAGACCAAATAGTGCATAACTCATGCAGTGAGGTTCCCGAGGGTAAACCCCCACGCTTGTCTTCCCTATATCCTCTATAAATAACTAAAACTTCTCTCTGATGGGTTGATTCTGCTCTAATGCAATGTATCCCCATTTGGAAAGGATCCGCACTAGCTCTAACCGCCAGCCCCGGTAGAGTGTAGAAAGTGGCACTCTCAGCAAGAAAATATCCAGCAAAGAGTGTAGAATTCCTTTGTAGGGTACAGGGTCAATGATAAGATCATCCTCTGAAACATTCAAAGCACTCACTTGGGCACGGTGGGCAAAAGTGTCGAGCGGTAGCTTTACCACGAGGCTGAGAACTTCCACGCCAAAGCTGAGGATTCCATAGTAAGTAGGCGACCTAAACTCATCAATTGCCAAGTTTTGGAACAATATAAGAGGTGTTGTAAGCTCTACGCACTTTGACCAGACACTAGACAAGATCTGTGGGAACCACGCGTAAACAGGGCAGAGTGGAATTCGGATCAGGGAAGACCGGAGGGAGCGGTGCCCCTGCATTGTAGTAATAAGCATACGAGCACGGATCAAAGCGATTGGGCTCATTATGAGATGGCTAAGGCCTGCCGCGAGTGCACCAATTAACAAAAACAACTGAGGATCATTGGCCTGCATAATATCGCCGAACTGGGCATCAGGGACTCCAAATAGTGAGCTCAAAAATCCAGAAATCCATGCTTCTGTTATACTGGTAGCTGCCACATACAAACAACTGGTATTAAGTCCCCTCCACAACCCGATCGGGCCATCCTTATCCATGAGAGCCGAAAGAGCAGGGAAAATAGCCGGTTTGGGAACGGTCAAGGCGCTGGATGGGGGTGAGTTCACTGGAACAAGCTGCATGTTGTTGGAGAGCTCTCTAATTTTGGTTGGCCTATGCCGCAACGATCTAATCCTGGTACCATCTGTATTTGTGAAATAGTCGGGCTCATCATCCGAATCTGAGTCCTCGTTGGAATGATTTGAGCTTCTTTTGTTTTCAAAGCTATTGACTTGAAGCAGGAATTGAGCCACTTCAAAAGGTTGGGACGCCAGTTGCTTTGCATAAAATCGCACCGCAGAGTACCCCACTGCATGAATCCATGGCCGTTCCATACCATCGAAATAGTCTACTTCATCAACACTCGCTGATGGTGAACGAAAAGTCGCCGCATTGTAGTACGGTCTGTAAGCGCTCATGATGGCAACAGTAGCAGATCTTGACTGTAAGCAAGGATGTTGTGACCCAAAGTATTCATCAGGTGAAGGGAAAAATGTAAATTCTCTTTAATATTTAGGTAGATATGTACGCAATGGAGGTGAAGTTTATACGTATACCTAGTTTGCCTTATACTCTGCATGCCAGTTTAGCCGTCCATAGTTGCAGGGCTAACTTGCTGTTGGAATCCAATAATATCGAGGTGTTGCCTTTGATCTTTAAATAATGTTAAATACTCCACTTTAAATAGTCCACTTGAATAATTTCAAGCCTAAACCGCCTTCTGCATGCTGATACTCCGCATTTGACGTTTAGGAACAATAATATCGTTCTCTTTATCCTTCTTGACTTGGTGTTTGGCAATCATGGAATTGGCCTCATTCAATGGTCCTGGTTTAATATCCCCCAGGGATTTGAGAACCTGTGAGAATTGCTTTTGGGCTAACTCCAACTGCACAAGACTTGCCTTGACGTCACCCTTCAGCTCAGCATTATGAGCCACAAGGGTTTTTTCGCGCTCCTCAAGCTGCTGGATGCGGGCTTCTCGTTCACTTACTGCTTGATCTAACTTTTCAAGTTGAGCGTGTTTCTCCTTGTACTGCTCAAGCTCGCGCTGAGTGCTAGCCAGTAACTCACGGTCAGCGGTGTGGGCTCCAAGCATATGATCAAGTACCGCACGCATTTCTCCCTGAGTTTCTTTGTTTGACTCGAGTATATGAGGGATTTGTGATAGCTCGGACAGTGAAGAAAGGTTAGAGAGTTTCTGGTCTAGCTCATCCAAACGGGACAATTTCCCAAGCTGAGACAGCTGCGATAGCGGCTCAAGAGAACTTAGTTGTGAAAGTTGAGAAAGCTGCTCGAGGCTAGAAAGTTTATCTAAACTTTCGAGCTTGTTGAGGCTCTCCAGAGACTCGAGCTGCTTGAGCTTATCAAGTGATCCAAGCGAATCAAGCTGGCTAAGTTTTTCGAGGCTCTCCAGCTTCTCAAGAGCTTTCAATTCGCTCATATGCGCCAGACTGTCACCCAAAGTTTCGAGCTTATTGAGCTGATCGAGTTGATCAAGTTTTTCCACACCTTTCAGAGATTTGAGCTGGTCAAGTTGGTTTAGTTTGGAAAGCTCCGACAGGTTGGAGAGATCACCGAGTTGATCAAGCTGTTTGAGCTGTTTGCTCATGATTTCGAGTTGCTTGAGACTTGACAGGTGCTCCAGGCTTTCCAATTTGGCGAGGCTTCCGAGGTCAGAGGAGAGCTCGTCAAGCTTCGAGAGCTGCGAAAGTTTTTGGAGGTTTTCAAGATTCGATAACTGCTTGAGCTCTGAGATCTGGTCCAGTTTCTTGAGTTCTTGCAGCTGCTGGAGCTCCTTGAGATTAGCAAGTTGAGTCAAAGCCTCTTTAACATGGGTATCATCTTGGGGTTTGGTTTGACTGATATTTTCAGCAATGTTCTTTAGTTGAGCGAGCTGAGAGAGCTGGTCCAGAGATTTGAGGTGGTCGAGTTGCTCAAGACGCTCAAGAGATTTGAGCTGGGTGAGCTGCTGCAGTTGATCAAGAGACCCGAGTCGCTCTAATTGCTCTAATTGACGCAATTCATCTAATGGCACCAGTTTTGTTTCTAGCTGCGATACGAGCTGTGTGGATACCTCTTGTTTAGGCTCGGGAGCCTTGATTGATAAGTGCTCAATTTTGTGCTCCAATCTTTCTAGGTCAGACTTTTCAACACTCCTTTGCTTTTGACCGCTCTGGACTGCTTCTTTAAGCATTGGAAGACAATCGAGCTTTGCATTGAGAGACAGGAGGTCCTTGGACAGGTTGCCCAGCTTGTCGAGCTCACTCAGTTTAAGTCTGCTCAACTCATTCAAGCGTTGCATATCAGCAGGGGAAAAGTTGCGCAAGTTATTGAGGGGTGAGAAGTCGATTGCCAAGAGCTTAGCGGTAGCAGTGGCATGACGATCAAGGATATCGAGCTTATCGAGTTTTGTAAGGTGTTTTAGCAGCTCTAATTGCGCTAAACCTGTGAGCTTCTCGGCACCATCAGAACTATATTGCCTTACGCCCTTGATCTCGTTCATTAGCTTCTCGAGCGCCGCTCCATTATCCTTTGATCTGTCGGCTAGATCTTGAAACTCATCGAGAGTGGCAGAAACGTTTGAATTAACTTTTGCAACACTATCCTGAATCTGATTCATTTGTGAAAGGATGGTCTCTAGCCGTTTTCCATCCCCTCTAGCAGCAAATGAGTCCTGACGCACAGGACCACTGTTCATCATCTTCAATGTAAACAAACAGAAACGGTTTGGGAGTTTTTCAAGGGGGAGCTGCACCCGGATAAGACCCTTGGGGGACAAGTAGACACTCCGGTACAGTACAGGTCCGTGTATAATCACAGGATTGAAGGACTATTATTTATTTAATTAGTTCAGAAATTGCTTCCAATTGTCTTGAAATATAAAAATTTGGCGAAAAATTCACTGTACAAGTACATGGTCCCCCATGTCTATTTTTTATGCACCCGAACCCTTGTAAAATGCAGAATAAGAGAAAACAAGCAGCCACAGCAAGGGACGGCGGCGGCTCCTGCTGTACACGTACTCGCACGACGCGTGCTCCCAGATAAATAGGGAGGACGTCTAACATTATACCTTCAAGACCCCTAATAACACCCTCAACCATTTCCCAAGAGCTTTAGGGCTTCATTAGTCATTCAAGCCGGGCTACACACAGTCACACTGAAAAATCGCCCCTAATACCAAACATCAAGCAGGGAACAAATCCAACATTCAAATGGCTAAGGTCCTCAAATCCAACAAAGTCGCCATCGTTACCCGTGGTCGCCAGGCCGGTAAGAAGGTCGTTATCGTCAAGCCTTTTGATGAGGGTACCAAGAGCCACCCCTACGGACACGCTCTCGTTATCGGTATTGAGCGTTACCCCCAGAAGGTTACCCGCAAGCACAGCGACAAGCAGATCGCCAAGCGCACCAAGGTCAAGCCTTTCATCAAGCGTGTTAACTACACTCACTTGATGCCCACACGTTACACTTTCGACCAGGAGGGTCTTTCCAACGTCATCAACGCCGAAACTTTTGCTGAGGTCTCTGCACGCGAGGACGCCAAGAAGGAGATCAAGAAGATCTTTGAGGAGCAACACAAGGCTGGCCAGAACAAGTGGTTCTTCACCAAGCTTGCTTTCTAAGTATTTTTATAAAAATTAATAGCATGCAGAGCTCATAGTCAAATGTCTCTTAGCTTTTTAACTAAAACTGTAAACGTTGATCAATACTCTGGAAAACAAAACCAACACCTTTTGCGGGTTTCAAATCTGTAGTTTGACTTGTGGCCCACTAATCTCCACGATGCTTCGGTCAACTTCAAATCTCAAAAAGGCAGCTTTCCCCATAAAGCGAATCCTGGCAAAGTCTCACGAGTACCAAGAGTCGATTCAAAAGCGCAAAGCTGCTATTTTTGAGGACCATACAGTAGATTCGCTCGCGCAGCTCAATTCAGACATCAATGCACTCACCACAAGGCGCCAACAAGCAGCCACTGAACGTAATGCACTTGTAAACAAGATTAAGGGCCTTGTAGATAAAAAGGATGCCCCCAGTGCTCTTAAAGGCGACCTATTGACCAAATCAAAGCATCTCAAACAGCAGCTCAAACAGGCTGAACAAGACCTAAGCGAGTTGACCAGTGTACAGGACCAAATATTGGATTCAGTTCCTAATTTGATAGCACCTGCAAGCCAGCACATTGCTGAAGATTTTGAAGTCGTAGAGTATCTTAATGAACGACCACTTGCCACTGGTCCAGATCACACAGTTATTGGGCAAAAGCTGGGGATCCTGGACCTTGCAAATGGATCTCGAGTTTCTGGTACCGGTCATTACTATTTAATTGGTGCTGGAGCTATGCTTGAACAGGCACTAATTCAGTTTGCTCTCGAAAAGTGCCAGAAATGGGGTTTTACCCAGGTTAACGTTCCTCACCTATTGAGACAGGAATTCACCTCTGCTTGTGGATTCAAACCCCGTGACCAAAATAATGAAGTGCAAGTTTATTCGGTAAAGGGCGGCTCTAATCAAGAAGATCTCTGTTTGGCCGGTACTGCCGAGATCCCTCTTGCCTCATGGAAGGCCCACCAAACAGTTGAAACGCCATTGGCTGCGTGCGCTGTAAGCCGTAGTTTCAGGGCAGAAGCAGGTGCTCGTGGTGCGGAGACCAAGGGGTTATATCGAGTACATGAATTCACTAAAGTAGAGATGTTCATGTGGACGGGACCCACTATCGAGGCTAGCTCCGCTGCTCTTGAGACTCTTCTTGGCTATCAAAAGCAGATCGTTGAAGATCTAGGTCTTTCAGCTCAGGTATTGCGCATTGGACCCACCGATATGGGTAACCCAGCCTACGAGAAGTTTGATATTGAGGCGTGGATGCCTGGCCGTGGTAAGTACGGGGAAGTCACCTCAGTTTCTAATTGCACCGATTTCCAATCAAGAAGGCTTCATACAGTGGATTCCAATGGTGAGTACGTACATACCCTCAATGGTACCGCCATGGCGGTCCCGCGAATGATTGTGGCTATTTTGGAGAATAATTATGATCAAGAACGCAATAGAGTTGCAGTTCCGGAAGCTCTATGGAAATGGATGCCAAAATATATCGAGGCCCAGTGAGTGGAGGAATTTTTCCCTCTCCTCGAACCCCCCGCCTGAATCACTTTGATAATGTACATAAATTACGGTTTTATGGCCGCGCTTTTGATTGAGCTATTCATACTAATTTAAACACAGATAAATGTGATGCAAGCTGCGGACAAGCTCCACATCACATTCTAGGTGACCCACGTGACCTATATAAACCGTACCTGCACTCTGGGCGCGTACTGTGAATCCTTAATGTCCACGACACAAGCTGTGCCGACAACGCAGAAACAAAACCATGTGGTCGAGCTGCTTTTATGGGCAAGTCTTAACATTATATTTTTTGCATTTTATTTGGGATATACCGGGCGCTACTATTACTACCAGCTCAGCTACCGCCTTGCCAGCTCTGGCAGTCATCACCACCGGTCTCCCCAGCTGATCCGCAATGATGTTGTTAAACTAAATAAGGTTCCTCAACACATTGCAGTAATTTTGAATTTGGAGCCTGTTTCCTCTCATCAAGGTGGAGTTCAGGGTCTTTTGCACAACACTGGTGAACTGGCTGGGTGGTGTATCGGCGCTGGTGCTCGTGAATTGACGGTTTATGAGCGTAGTGGCGCTTTGCAGCAGCTCCCGCTCAAAGACGTCGTGAACCAGGTCCATGAGAGCTTGGAAGGGTATTTTGGCCACGACGGTGTTCCCAGTTTTGAAGTGCGCCGTAGCAATGGTGAGCCTGTTGGCTATACGGCTGTAAACGCGCCCGTTTGCAACTTTTCAATCAATCTGTTGAGCGAAAAAGATGGCAGACCCGTCATTGTACAGCTGGCTCGTCAGCTCGCACACTTTACCAGTGAGAATAAGATCAAACCAGAGGATATTACCGTTGATTTTGTCGACAATGAGCTCCAGCAACTTGTTGGCCACGAACCCGACCTCATCGTCATGTTTACTCCACGCGTAGACCTCCAAGGGTTCCCACCTTGGCACATTCGTGTTTCGGAGATATTCTATCTCCCTGATAACCACAAAATGAGTTATCTTGTGTTTAAACGTGCACTCGAAAAATTCTCGGGCTCAAAAATCAATTTAGGCAAGTAAGGCCTGAAAGAAAAGGGATAAGTGGGCGTACCTACCAACACATGTACCGCCAGCACAAAGAAAACCTCTAGAAGAATGCTAATTTCCCGTTATTTATTGCTATAATTTTTGCTAATCTAGTCATAATTCCACAAGTTGAAGCCACTAGGTGGATGTGCACCCGAGACCGAATCAAGAGCTAGAAGAAACGCCTTCCAACCCAGAGCCCTTTTGTGTTTGCTTGGTTTTGAGTCGCCGGACTCTATTTTGTTTTATTAAGTATGCTACAGTAACATCTGCAGCCGCTTTTCTCAAGCACCGTCTCTTCCCTTGGCCATGGAAATGAATTTCTCGACTCTTTCTTTGCTCTTAAACCCTTTGTTTTCGCCTTCAAGCTCTTCTACGCCACTGCTAACATCTACCATGAACACGCCCTTCACATTAGCAGCACTAGAGACATTCTCAGGGGTTAGGCCGCCGCCCAGAATGAATTGAGCTCCCTTGGAAGAAATCTCATTGAGTAGGTCCCAGTTTACTAGTTCACCTTTACCTCCGGTCTCGCCATCAATCAAAATCGCCGAGTGGTATCCCTCTGAACTCCACTCGTCATACTGTTCATTTCCGGGAGTAAACCGCTTGATCACCGGGACTTGGATCTCACGAGCAAATCTCAACGGCTCTTTTCCATGCAACTGAACAATATCAATCTCGATTTCCTGCATTGTTTGCTTGATCTCGGCCAATGTTTGATTCATAAAGACACCCACCAGTAATGGTTTTGAAGCAAGCGTGCAAAGTTCGTTTGCTTTTATTGAGAAATAGTTGTCACAATCAGCGAGCTGGTGTTTATTATCGCGCTTGTACTCGTGGACTACCTTTGAAATCGCCCTCGCAGTCTCAGTATCGACTGTTCGGCCACGATTGGGTACAAGGATCATTCCAATCATGTCGGCCCCCGCATCTAAAGCCATTTGAGCGTCTTTGGCACTACGCACACCACAAATCTTCACCAGCATATGACTCTCTTCCAGCAAACCTTTATTTTTCAAACCCTCACAGGCTGTTTCTTACGTGATCCAAAACACTCTTGAGCCTTTAACCATGCAAGCAGCTCTCGAGACTTTGGAGTCTGATTTGCCTATTCGCAACTCTCTGGAGCTGGAAACTTTTCTGGATAATCATCTCAAAGAATTCGAAAAGTTCGGTGACGGAGATATCGACAAAATTCATCTCGTCTCGCTCTTGTTTAGTCTCTACGAGAGTTCTCGAGCCACCCCGCGCAAACTTGAAATTGCTCAGCAATATGTGCCCAAAATCGTTGCGTACCCTTCGTTTTGGGGCTCTGTCTTTACTGGAATTACCCAGTCTGGTGATGAGACCAGTTATGCCCTATTAAGGATGACGTTTGAGGGGCTTTTCAGCGTTTTGCCCAGCTCTTCACGGCTCGTAGTGGATTTTCTCAAGCTCTTGGCTGCAAATGACTTGTCTCCAAGATGCTTTAGCCTCGCTACTCTTGTTGCCATCCAGTTTATCAATACTGACGTTGATGGTGATTGTTATTTATTCGATGCAGAGTGCTTGTCCCAGCTCAACAAATTGATTGGCCGCACACCTGCACCTGTTCAACTGGCGTTTGGCCTTGAGCTCTATAAGCTGGCCAATCAATCACAACCTCCTCCCCTCAGTGCTTTGGGGGTAGCCTCCATGGAACAACTGCAACTCAAAGCTAGAGACGTGCTGGCAAATGCATTGGATTCTCATGCCCTCGCAGAATTAGTAGATATCAGCGTGATGCTTCCCCAAGACATTCAGTTTGCTCATACTATTGCAGCAGTCCTTCAGCCATTGACACAGCTCACAATGATGAATCAAGCACTCGCAAACGCTATTGCTGTAGTTCTTGAACCATTCCCCCTGGTTGCTAATGCGTTCTGGGATCAGGATACTGTTAAAGTATTGGAACTTACTCGTCTCAAGTTACCAGCAGCATTGCCAACTTTTCTCAGTCTTGCTAGATCCTACTCAGACCCTTTGGCACTCTTGGAGTCTCTTTCAAGCTTTATGGATTTTGTTAGCCCGGATCAGCTCAAGGAAGGTGAACCTGCTACCGGAAATAGTGCTGATGACTCTGTGTTATTGGTAAATGATACTCAGGTTTTTCCCGCCAGGCCCACCGACAATCAAGGTGGTGTAGTACTCACGCGTGGTACTCAAGGTACCGTGATTAATACTAGTGCTATGGGCTCGCTTGTTATGTGGAATATAGAATACAATGGGTGGTCATTACTGGGTCGCGTCGTGGAAAATGCCGTTTGCAAGCGTGAATGGGATGAAACTGCAATCTCAACGGTTTTCCTGGTTAATAAAACCCTCGAATCATTTACCACTGAAGAAGAGGTTGAGAAACTTATCTCTATGCTCAGTGCCGCACTGGGCCAGGGTGATTTCGTTGATATCCTGCAAGATCAGTTTGAGAGTTTACTGAGCTATGAGTTTGAGCACCTGAATATTGTTATGCTCATTTTGCAATTTTTTGTCCAGTTGGCAAAGCTCTGCCCTGATCGGGTGTTCAGCTGGCTTCGCCACTCTGGATTGCTTGAACGCAACGGTGAGGTGGGCTATATGTCAGGAATCATCGGTGCTGTAGAAGTATTCAAAAATGACTACACATTTACTCTACGGCTGCTCAAGCTTGTCGAGGTTCTTACTCTCTCCTATGACCCCAAGAACAAGGCCCACAAAGCTGTGATGGACAAGTTACTTCGACACCTGATTGATGTATTCGAAAGCTTCACATACTGGTCGTATCATAATCAGCCGCAGCGTGCAGCAATCATGACCAGTATCCTCACCACCTTGAAGACTCTGGATAGTCATCATGAGATCCATAATGCTTTCTTCACCGAGAACAAACCTCGACTGGTTCACCCATTTATTGCCACGTTGGACAGCAAAGACAACAAGCTAATTGAGCAAAGCCTCGAGTTTGCCGCTTTTCTGGTCGACCTACGCAGCAAGCTCAACAAGTCGTATTCACTTCTAGAGCGTGAGTTGTACGCTAATAGCCCCAAACTTGTGTCGCTTTACAATGACTACTGTGATCTCAAGGTAGCTGTGGCTCAGCTTTTTGAGTCTTTAGTGGGGGCCAAGGGCCAAGATCAGCCATCGCTTTTGGCTTACCTTGGTACAGAGAATTCACGTCTTTTACTCACCAATCTCAACAAGTCCATTGATGATAATTTGGCTACTGATCAAGTGCTGATTAGCGTTTGCCGGTTCTTTTCTGCTGTCATTAACTCGAAGCAGGAGGGGCTCACAGTTTTGCTGATGAGCGGTAAAGACTTGAGAGAATCGAAAAATTTTGACTCATTATTCGATACAATTCAGGATAAGATCATAAAATCACGCGATGATCTCAGTTATGAGGCCCTTGGCGCCTTGTTAGATGCCATTTCCGCTCCGTCGTCCCGTCAAAAGCCAGAGTACAAACAAGCGCTAATGCCAGTGCTGATTTCATTTGTCAAAGAAGGTTATGAGACTCCGTTCGATGACTCGTTCTCTACATGCTACTTTATTTACAGTGTGGGTAAAGCTCTGGATGTATTGAGCCAAGCATACTTCAACAAAAAAGATATCGGCGATCTCATCTCAGCCCTCGGAGTTGAATCAACTTTTAAAAAGTATCTTGAAAAATTCTTCAATATTTCCGGATACAATTTTGGGCTGCACACGTCTATTCAACACTTTTTTCAGTCTAATTTTCTCCAGGCTCGTGCAGCGAACTCTTTTTCCACAACCAGCTTCCCCAAGTATAATGAATTTTTTGTGTATCGCATTGATAATGCTGCAATCAAGGAAGCAAATATCAATCTGTGCTTTGTCCATGCTCAAACTGTGTTGGTGAAGGCATGGAGCCAATTTTGTACCACATTAGCAGTAATGGCGAGTGAAGATAAGCCCATCAAGGGAGTACAGACTCTTGATCTCGAACTTGCTTCATTGGAGGCATTGAGGGCAAACTCCGGCCGTGAACTGGTAACTCCGGTTTTCATGGATGTGATTGAGCAGAGAGTTGGGGTTAGTTTCTATATTCAGCAAACACTATCCCAACGCAAAGCCCTCAAGCAGTCTTCTGAGCTTGTCGCGTTTGCTGTATTATTGTTGACCAGTGATACTGTGGGTATGGCTGTTTGTGCGTCGAACCCCGAAAAACCAAAGTTTTACAAGCTCTTATTGCGAGTTATGGCACTTCAGCTTGAACTCTACTCTCAAGAAAAGGGCCAGAGTGACCTTAATATCGCAGTCACCACTGAGGTTCTCAAATCAATTGTTATTGCCCAGGTTCCACAAGTTGTCAACGAAGCCGGTGTCGATCCTCTTGGTGCCACTGAAGACCTCAAATGCTTGATTTTGCTGCTTCGGTACTCGCTCTTAATTCTCAAGCCAACCCTTGATCAGCAGGCATCATTATCTATTCTCATGATGGATACAAACTTTTCCACTAGCATAGCAAAACTCTACTCTGGAAAATTGGAATACGACACCCAGCACCCAGTTATCGCACAGCTGGCTTTGACATACATACTCGAATGGTTGAAAGCTCCAGATATGGGCTGGTCGTTCTTGTCGAACGGTATTCTACAGATTCTGATGGATGCTCCAATGAGCGAATTTATCCAAAAGGGTGATATCACTCCTTTGGGTACGCCACACGTGCATGCGATTTGGACAACCTTGCTCAAGATTTTCCTTGTTCTCTGTGATCAGTTGGGCGAGCGTGCCACCATAACTGTTCAGCTATTCGTTGAAAGGTTCCGCGCGCAAATGCGCACATGCTTCAAGCAATGGACCTCAGCAACTGGTCGTATCAGCTTTGATCTCGTTGATGAGACTCTGTTAACTATTGCGATTCTCAAATCTGTTCGTAAACGTAAAGATACTTCGCTCGATGGTCAGGAGGAGCTCGCACAAGCTATCGAGCACCTTAGCAGCCATCGCAAGTATCTGGCTACTCGTTTGGTACCCGCTGAACTAGGAGACAACGAGAAAGAGCTTGATGCGATCATTAGAGATATGAGTGATTTGAAGAATGCCATTGCTATCTGAGTTTAGCTAGTGTATAGTTTAATGTTTATTATTTTGCAGAAGTTGGAATCTGATGGTACATGAATCTGGCGGCACATAAATCTGAATCAATATACGATATACACTTATTCTAAAGAATAACGATAAAGGTATAATAATGGTGCATATAGGTGCGCTTACTGCAAATCCTTGGGCAAAGTGTTGCGAATCTGCTTGTTGAGGTTAATCAACTTATCGGCGGGCACGTTGTTCTTGACAGCCAAGGCAGCCAAGCGAGAGTAGTTTCCAGTCAAACGGGCAAGCATCTGTGCCTGAGCACGGTCCTCCATACCACCGATGGTCTGAGCAAGCATAACCTCCGCGCCGTTGGTAACTGCCTGGACATAAGGTCCCAAAAGGGCATTTCCAATAGCCATAGACATGCCACCAGTATAAGGAGCAAGAGCACGGGATACAGTAGCAATAGCGGTATCGATCTGGGAATCGGCACCAGTGATATAGGCAACCATACGATCAGCATTGGCGTGGGCACCGTTAGACTTGAGCTGGTTGTTCAAGGTATCCTGGACTTGCTGAGCATTGACCATGGAGTCGTGGGCTCCCTGGAGGTAAGCGTCCTGGTTCTGGCCACCGTAGGAATCGACCTGAGGAGCGGCGTAGGCATAAGCAAAGAGAGCGATGAAAAGAGTGTTGAACTGCATTGAAAAGTAAAAGAAGGTGGTGAAGAGCTGGTGATGGAGGTGCTTCCTTTTATACCTCGAAGTTCTGCGCGGCACCATGTGCGGCGCTCTCATTTCAGTAAAACAAACTTAATTTAAGCTTTGTTACAGCAGCTTGGTTTACATACCGAATCGTCTATGAACCTAGTTTCAGAATTATGGTGAGTTATCTTGAACTCAGCGGGGCAAGAGCGAGGCGACCAGAAGAAGCTCACTTTTTTCACCAAGATAATTGTAAGAATATGAACAACAATGAGAGCTACTTTAGATTAGTAGACACAAATACCAGGCTCTGTGCGTCGGTGCGAAAATAAATCTGAAATATCCTTAAGTTTAGCAGGGAAGTCGCTGCTCAAAGTTGCTCCAGTACAGTCTCCTTTGTACTAGATTTACCCTTTTCAAGTCGTAAATGTTATTCCTAGTTGAAACCTGGCAAATCAGTGTACTCGATGAATAGAGTGCCGCTCAAACTCCCGCGACCTCTGTGTTTCTCCGGTCTTTGATCTCTCTGCTTCTCAAGCACAAATGAGTTTAACATTCACTCAGGTGCCGTCTGTAAGTATGAATTGAACTTGTATAGTGCTAAATAAATAAATTAAGGTGGGGTCGAGCAGATTATTGGAAAATACTCTTGATTTTAGAGAATGCAGACTTCTTGTTTTTGTTTGTAGTAGTCGTGGAAGACTTGGACCAGCTAGGGGTCATGATAGGAGCGAAGATAGCCTGCTGCTCTTCAGAGCATCCAGAGGCAGTGGCACCAACAGTGTAGAAGTAAGCAGTGGTCATTTGTGTAAGGGCTTTTGTGATTACCCGATGGCAGATCTCCCTATTTTTATACCTTCAGGTTTGTTTCATGCGTGAGAAAAATTGTGGTAGCCCATGCACATGCTTCTGCTCGCGTATGCATGTCCTATAGGGAAATGTGTCAAAGTCGTGAAAGGATAAATAAAAAGGTGAAATAAATCAACAAATATACTCGCCTTGCTCTTTTACTGTAAAGGAAAAATTTTAGCTCGTGTCAGCGCGCTCCATTACGGTTAATTTAAGAACCTGCCACTCCACATTGAATGTATGCATTAAGACTTGGGAGGTTAACGGAAAATTGCTATATTGTGCATATGAGGGTACTAACGAGAACTAAATGAAACAAAAAAAATTTAATTGTTTTGAAAATTCCTTTAAAAATCAAATTGGGCAGTTTGATTTCCTCAATTACTACTTCAAGATCATCTTTACGGGTTTTCAATCCTCTAAATTTTTCCGTGAACCTGCGCCGTGATGCACCGCTTGCAGTTACCTCTAGGGAACATCTCAGAATGGATGGACAACAAACAACGCGACTTTTCTTGGAATTTTGACGGTTATGAAATATATGGATAGAATTCACAGCACTCCAAAGATAGTTGAAATGTACAAGATGGCTGGGATCTTGGCTTTTGTGCTTGTGTCAGCTATTGTAGACGACAAGTCCTTCACACCTTCAGTGGACCCACCCTTCATGCAACGTGGTCTACATTAGTCTGCTCATTGTGTTTGAGAACCAGATGCTATTTTCGGAATTACTCCAGTAATCTGTCTCGTTTATAATTCGGTTTTTGCGGCTCCTAGGAGACCTAAATCACGATTCTGGCAACACCTCGCCTGCCCTTTCCCTCCTTGTGCAAACACGCCAAATATAGCTGGTGCTCGCTTAACACTCGCTAAGAGTAACGAATTATATGCATCATTAAGCACTGTAAAGGCACACGGTCGTTAACAGCAAGTTACTGCGAATGATGCTAGCTAGGTTAGTGCACCGGGATTAGAGCCAGCGGCAATATATAACTGTATCAAAGCTATATGAGCTTCGTGATATATATGGAGAAGCACCTTCTCGAGTGAGCTCTCATGCGCTCTTCATACATAACATACTAATACACTTGTCTAAATAATCTAACTTAGATCCATACCATCCTCAAACTCGTTTCTGGCGGCGACATGAGCATCACGCTCCTGTTGAGTACCTCCTTTAGCTTCTTTAGCCTCATTGGAGTCTTCTTCAAGAGGCTCTTCTTCTTGGTCGCGGGGCACATCCTGCATTTGTACTGAGGGTGCGAATTTTGTGCGCTCCAGGTTTTGCAAAACTTGGGTAAGGATTTTGTTGAGATACTCAGGGCTATTGGCGTTGACCATATTAGAAGGGCGAACCTCCAAACGATAATCAGGGCCATAGTACTCGTAGTAGTCATTGTAAGGAAGCTCGGGGCCCATTTCTTTTCCAACACAGACACCGGTTTCGTATGCCCAGGTACGGGCTACGTTACGCATTGTATAACCACCACCGCCTACAACAAGCATTGGGATACCAAACGATTTAACGTATTCCACACATTTGGAATGGCCAAACATCGATAAGTTAAAGCAGCCTAGACGGTCACCGGATAACGAATCACCGCCACACTGTAACACCACAGCACCTGGCTGGTACCAGTCCATGATAGCTTTGATGACCGGTTGGAAAACAGAGTGATAGGTTTGATCATCGATACCATCACGCAATGGGAAATTAACGGCATGGTATTTACCCTTTCCAACACCGATATCCCGCAATTCACCTGTACCGGGGAAGAATTCTCCATACTTGTGGAAAGAGCAAGTCATGACTCTATCAGTGGTATAGAACGCTTCTTCGACACCATCGCCATGATGAACATCAATATCAATGTAAAGCACACGCTGGTGGTACCGTAAAAGCTCGATAATACCCAAGGCAATATCGTTCAAGTAACAGAAACCACTGGCTTCGCTTTTCTTGGCATGATGGAGACCACCGGCCCAATTAACGGCGATATCACATTTTTCACGATTGAGACGAGCAGCTCCCTCCATTGATCCACCTCCAGAAATACCGCAAAACTCGAAAAGACCGTCAAAGACGGGACAATCATCTCCGACATTGAACTTGACTTGCTCCTTGGCAAACTGATCCATATTGTCTGGAGACACTCTGCTAAGGAAATCAACGTACTCGTCGGTATGAAACTGACACATTTCTTGTTTTGTGGCTGGCTTGGCTCGATAGATTTCCATATCTTTATAGAGACCATAATTCATGATCAAGGAGTGCGCCATCCGAATACGGTGGGGTTTCATGGGGTGACCAGTACCGTAGGCATAATTCCCTACATCAGAGTCGTAGAAATAAGCAACGCGACGCTTGTCTTGCGGCTTAACCTCCAGTGGAGCGAATGACTCGCTGACCATGACAAAGTGGGGGGTGCACGAGGACCTTCCTTCAAGGGTCTTTATACTGATGAGGAAGCCTCCGAGTGATAAGACGAGCTGGGTTCATGGTAGTTATTTGAAAACGCATTAGTCTAGCTTTACAGCGTCAACAAGTATGAATCTAAATCATCTCTCCCATCTGTGGAGGAGCCTTTGGGAAAAAAATTTAGGATCGCTAATAGATCCTGCAGTGTGCTTAAATAACTAATTAAAATGCGTATATATGCTTTTAAAATTGCTCCTGTTTGGCAGTAGCTCCTGTTTGGTCCTGCTCAGTACTCAATAGGCGCCTGCTGGGTGGGCAACAAGTTGTACCGCTTCTTCAAGGTAACACGCTGACGGGAGTATTTGTCGTCAGGAGAAAAGCGAGCAGGGTGAGCAGACTTGGTGATCTCGCCATCTTCGGTGGTCTTTTTGAGAGTGTATTGGCGCTTGCCGTCTTTCAAAGTGTACATCAAATGCATGGTGAAGGTGAAGAAAATGCTTTGTCAAACTCAAGCTGTAAATGGCAGGCGGCGTAGTATATCAAGAGACGCTAGCGGGTGTTTTAGATATCAAACACAACAAATTAGACATTGCTTCTCTATAGTTGATCAAACTGTGCGTTAGGTGGAGATTTGTTTGCTCTGTGAAGAAATTCCTTTTTATGGCTCAGAGCAAGGAAGCACACATTAAACAACTAGATATGCAATTAATTTTACTCATATGATTGGCAGTAGTGTGTAGAAGTAGCGTTTTCGACATCAAGCCTATTTATGGTTTACTAGACATCCTAAATACCTAACATATTAACTGATGATCACTTGGACTCTAGATATGGATATCAGGATTTTGCTCACAACATATACAAAATTAGGCAAGAATCCACAATACTCTCTCGGGGCTAATTGGTCTACATACTTGTAAAGTAAGGAAATTGGGCCATTAGTAGGACTTAATGACATAGTGACAGTTATTAGCCATATGAGATTCAAACTCCGGTCACTCTGCAAGATCTGCGATTACCATTCATGTGCTATTCAAAGATGCTACCGAAAAACCTCATCAACTGCTACCGCAATGTGCTTTTAAATCATGCATATTCCCTGCATAAACATGCGAGGTTACAAATCCGGCGTTTTACCCCGTAAAACACATATATAAGCGCCTAATATCTGACTCCGGGCAAAGAATTTTTCAAAAATGCAGCTCTCTGATGGACGTACTGTACCTGATATAGGATTTGGCACCTACTTGACTCCCCCTGCTGAGACTGAGCAATCTGTACATGAAGCTCTCAATATGGGCTACAGATTTGTTGACACCGCCACTGTTTACAGAAATGAGGCCGAGTCTGTGGCAGCTATCAGCAAATATCTCAGCGAAAATAAAGGCGTCACCCGCGAGGAAATTGTTTATCAGAGCAAACTTTGGCAGGATGATTTTGGCTCCAAAGCCGCTAAGGGTGTTGCTGCAAGCGTTGAGAAGGCCAAGGCAATTGGAAAGATTGATATTTATCTGCTACATACCCCTGGAACATCTGGAAAAGAGGAGCGCCGCCAAACTTGGGCTGCTCTTGAGGCTGCTGTCGAAGCGGGCCAGATTGTCGACATTGGTGTTAGCAACTGGAGCGTCAAGCATTTGACTGAGTTACTCGAGGCCCCTGACCTTATGATCAAGCCGAGCGTGAATCAGATTGAGATTAACCCTTGGCTCCAGCGCAAGGAAATTGTTGATTTTTGCACAAAGAACGGTATCTCTATCCAGGCTTACTCTCCCTTGATGCGTGGAAAGCGCCTCGATGATCCTCAGCTTGTCAAGTTGACAGAAAAATACAACAAAACTCCCGCGCAGATCCTCATTAGCTGGAACATCCAGCGTGGATTCAACCCGTTACCCAAGTCTGTTAACCCCAAGCGTATCAAAGAGAACTTTGAGGGTGGCAACTTTACCATGGATAAGGCCGATGTTGAGAGTTTGGGAGACCCCAATGACAACTTTGTGACTGTTCTCGAGTGGGATCCCTCTACCTGGGATTGAATTTCTGGATAGGTAAATTCTGAAGATGCAGTATCTTTTGCCCGTATAATCTATATAAGAGTAGCAAGTTATGTTTGCTGATCCATAACAGACTATTGGCGTCTTGAACCTCTTTTTTTTTTTTTTTCCATATAATTTATTAACGAGTCGTAAGGACTCATGCGCTCCTGAGCGC
>JAKTWN010000086.1:0-23099 GCA_030582035.1 Wickerhamiella occidentalis
GGTGAGTAAGCAAAACATTCTTCCCACCACTTGGGCAGGAAGGCTGGGGAATGAATTTCAAACACGATAGTATTTAATAAATCAACTATGTACAACTCATTGATGGGGCAAACCGCAAGAATCAAATAGAGAAGCTCCATTCTGAGTATCCCCACTGAGTATCTCCACTGAGATCTTGCTATATTGACAATCTAATTAGCAAGGTAAAGGACTAAAGTCGCCCACAGCACCTCCCGATACTTACTGCAGCGTACCTGCATAAATATTAGTTTCACCAACCTTAAGTAATATCATCTATGCATCCATATTCAGCTTGGCAGGGACGTGTGGTGAGGGATGATGGAGCCATGAGGATGGAGCCATTAGGTAGCCTACAGCTTGTGCCCATCGCTAGCCATGACCATACTGATATACTGCGCACGTGTGCAGAGGCAACGACTTTACTTTAATCGATACTTTCATTATACGTTATATAGCTACAGGAGAGTACCAGAGGCGGCCAGTTACCCGATACGGACAGTTACCCGCTACCGCTCTACTCTACAGTTTCATACTCCTTGTGCTCACCGTCGTGATTTACTTTTTTCAAATCACTGGTGCTGTCCTCTAGGTCATTAGTATACACAACATTCTGGGGCGCTTTGCTGTTTTTGTACTCTAGGAATGTCTTTTCCGATTCTGAAGCAAGCCAGCTCTTTGAGGCAAACAGGAAATCAATCTCCTCAAGAGTACGGTTAGCAGTTTCGGGAACCAACAGCCACACCAAAAACAAAGCCAGGAAATTACAAGCGCCGAAAATGTAAAGGGTCTTCTCTCTGATCTTATCAAACATAATGGGGCAGAGTAATGTTAGCCAGCCATTGCCAATTGACCACCCCACAACACTGAAAGCGTTGCCTTGTGCTCTGACCTTGAGGGGGAAGATCTCCGTGGGGATGAGCCAGGGGGTTGCGAGCCAGGTTGCGCCAAACACAGAGGTATAAATAAAAACAAATGCAGCAGAAGCAG
The DNA here is from genome assembly GCA_030582035.1 of Wickerhamiella occidentalis. Taxonomy (NCBI): domain Eukaryota; kingdom Fungi; phylum Ascomycota; class Dipodascomycetes; order Dipodascales; family Trichomonascaceae; genus Wickerhamiella; species Wickerhamiella occidentalis. The sequence goes on from JAKTWN010000086.1 coordinate 1,009, forward strand.
CACCATATGACTTGTTGTCGGGGTGTTGCTGCTGCAGCCTCGAGAATCCACCCGCTAGGAACATGGCGATACCCTGGCCAATGGCACCCCAGAATAGCGTAAATCGACGGCCCCAGGAGTCCACAGTCCAGTAGTTTACAAGGGTCGAGATCATGTAGAAAATGTTATTAAGTCCAGAGAGCCAGCCCGACTTGCGTTTAGAGTAGCCGGCTTGTTGGAATATCTGCGGCTGATATACGGTAACACCAGCGATTCCGACCCATTCCTGGAAGATTTGAAGCCACATGACAATTTGGACACGTCTGGAAATGTGAAGGTTTTTGGCTCTCTGAGTCTTTTCCACATCTGAGGATTTAAAGTAACCCAAAAACATCCTGAAGTAGTTTGACGAAAGAGCCGAGTTTGCCTCGTACTCCATGGCTTCACAGATCTCGTCATACTCTTTAGCACCTTTTTCTTCGCCACGCATACTAATTAAAAGCCGTTTAGCCCGTTCATGGTCTCTATTCTTGATGAGCCAGCGAGGGCTTTCGGGGAAGACCCATACGATGCTCAGCAAGATCAGGAGCGGGAGAATTTGGAAAGCGATCGGGAAACGCCATTGAAAAGCAGAAAAGCCGTTATCAATATATGAGAGTCCGTATTCCATCCAGTAGGCAACGACTACACCAAAGATGTTGAGAGTGAACTCAATGGCGATAAAAGCACCTCTGGAGGTGTGTTCGGCTGTCTCAGAGGAGTACACTGGGACCACTGCATTGAGAATACCTGTACCCAAACCATTAACAAAACGAGATCCGACCATCCAAGGGGTGTTCATTGCTGAGCACTGGAGGGCAGCCCCAAAGATACCCAGGGCAGCACCGACGGCAATCGCTTTGATACGGCCCACACGATCCGAGGTATAGCCGCCAAAAAGACATCCAAACATGGTACCAAAGTAGTAGATGGCTACAATTCCACCCTGTTTGGTAGAGTCGGTAACGGTCACATTGCCCTCAGAATCATAGTAGCCGAATTTCATGTGATCCACATAGTCTGGAGAAGTATTCACACCAGACATCATACCCTGATCATAACCGAAAAAGAAGATTGAGAGTGCTGCGAGCGACACTACGCAGGTGGTGAGAGAGCGGCCCTTGAACCGGTTCTCCAGCAGCCATGAGTCGGGAATGAGGGACTTCATTGTGTGAATGGAAGGAGTTGAAGCGTTTTATAAGTACTGCCAAAGAACCCGAGTATGTATGTGGGTTAGGGGATCTTCCCCGAATCGTACTTGTGGGGTGCATAAATTGGGAGTCGCCTGAGGGAGCGTGAATGGGTGTAAATGGGGTGTATATAGTCCAACAGGACCAAATGTTTAAATGGAATAAAATTATTGGGCTGGAAACCTCCTGAATCAATTCAATTGCGAGCCTCAACCCGAGTTTGGTGCACATATTCGAGCTGACGTATGTAGTGGCAACCATGACTCTGCATAAATCATGCAGGCTGAAAAATGTGGGGAGACAGCCGTTGGAGCCGAAAAGTAGGGCAAATACTAGCGTCTGGTGCTTGGCCAGGAGGTTTTCCAGGAGGTTGGCTATTCTGTTGGGTGGCTATTCAGTTGGGTGGCTATTCAGTTGGGTGGCTATTCAGTTGGGTGGCTATTCAGATGGGTGGCTATTCTGTTGGTTTCAAGGGGTTCGCCCTGACTGATGTCTCGGTTGATGTCGGTTGGGTTTCATTCGCTTTAAGAGATTAATCTTTCACTTCTTGCACCTCACTAGACTACTTGAGGGTACTACTACGGTAAAACTATTCTGAATGTTCCTTGATGCATTGAACTTGCATAGTGACATGTTCTCGGAAAAACCCCGCAAATCCCCCTTGAGGCGGTTAAAAATGGAAATGGGAGTAACATCCTCACCCTCACGCCAACGCCTGTTTCAAATCATCAATCAAATCTTTGATATTTTCTCCACCAACACTAACGCGAATCAGTGCAGGGTCACTAGTCTCGTCGCTAAGAATCCGCCACTCGACCATGCTCTCAATGCCTCCCAGAGAGGTGCAGTGGTGAAACACTTTGACTTTATTTGCAGCAACCTTGGCCTCTTGTTGCGAATGGCAAAGGAACGCAAAAGTAGGCGAGCCCAGTGGAACCTGCTCCTTGACCCATGATTCAGTCTGCAGACTGGAATGTTTAATCTCCTTCACTTTGGGGAACTCGTTGATGTTTTCAACCATATACTTGATAAGCTCAGCGGCATTGGAGACCTGACGCTGGATCCGCATATCGTATGAGCGCAACGACCGAAGAAGCAGCCAGCTATCATGAGGGCTCAAGATAGATCCGAGCAGCAGCCTGTCATTCCAAGCCTGCTTGAGCTGGTCCTCGTGCTTGAAAGCCAATACTCCAGCCAATAAATCAGAGTGACCACCAAAGTACTTTGTAGCGGAATGCATGACAATATCTGCGCCATGTTTAAAGGGATCAGAAATAGGAGGGGGCGCAAATGTTGCATCTACAAGCAAGAACGCACCCTTTTTGTGGGCGATCTCGGCATAGTACTCGAGATTACGAGCCTCTCCGAATGGGTTGACAGGGGTCTCAATATGGACGATATCGCCGGCCTGGAGCTTATCGCCCTCTCCCAAACCAAGCAATTCAACTCCATAATTACGGTTCAGTAATTCGAGAATTCCATGGCAGCCATGATAGCAAGGGAAGGCAGACATGACCCGCTTGGGGTTAACAGCAGTGAGAGCGGCATGGAAGGCACTCAAACCACTAGAGAAAACAAGCGACTTGTGGCCCAGGATCTTGGTGAATACCTGCTCGCAACGAAGCGCACTAGGATGGCCCTCTCTCGAGTAGACAATGGCGTCAAGGCTTAGGGGAGGATCAATGTCCTTGGGATGTTCATAAGTAGTGGAGCTACGAATAGGAGGGGCCACATCGGGGGTATCAGCCAAATGATCGTCAGCGTGGATCGAGTTTGTAGCGATCGAGTTTGTAGCGATCATTTGCGGTGCTAATTAGATGCCAAGCCACCACCTTATATAGTAGGGTCATATGCAGTCTGTATGCTTGATTTAGCCGCTAGCCTCAATTAAATAATTCTAGATTGTGGTGATGTAGACAAGGATACACACTCGATGCTACGTATAAACAGTGATTACAAGCATCTCAGAAGAGGAGTCTTGGCTTGCGGCCCTTGATCTGCGTATTATAGTTTTAACGTCTAGTTTTAACGCACCATCAGCTACCTACGGCTGTTTTACCCTGGCCAACACCTTCCCATTGAGGTTTTCGCTGCGAGTCAGGTGACGCACATGGGTGATGACTGTTTGGATAAGCGCTCTGTGGGATAAGGGTCTGTAGTTTGGGCAGGTGCAAGCGGTGGTAAGTTCCAGAAGTCGTAATCCCTCGTCGTAATCCCTCAGTCTGAGCACGGATCTCTTTTCATTTCATTTCATAATTTTATCCTATTTGTATATCATTAGTGGTTCACGTTTTATGGCTACAGCGAGATATATAATTAAAACTTAAGCAAGTGAGGACGGTCACCGTGCTTCAAGGAGAAAGAGGAGGCCAAGTACTGCTTGAGCAAAGGAGTCTTCTTGATCTCAGCAAGCAAAGCGGCGTCAACAGTCTTCTGGTCGGCGGCGCGGTCAGAGTTAACGGACTTCTTGGCAGGGGTGGCAGAACCGAAAAGCTCCTCCTCGGTGGCCTTGGTCTCGGTCTTGCGGTCGCGGGCAAAGTAAGCGACGTTGAACTTGTCGGTCTTGACACTGGAAACGTCGACCTTGGTGGAGGTGGCAATGACGTAACGGGAGTTGACACGGCGGATGGGGACACCGTTAACCTTGAAAGGACCGGAAACAAGGAGGGTGTTGTCCTCGAGAGTCTTCAAAAGAACGACACGCTTGCCACGGAAACGGCCAGCAAGGAGAATGAGGACAGCGCCGGGAACGAGACTGGCACGAACCTTGGCGGGCTTAGCGACCTTACGGCTCTTCTTAAGAGTGGGTGCTGGCTGAGCAGGGTACCACTTTTGAGCAGATGCGGTTGACATTGTGATTATAGATTACATTGAGTGGGTTAATGGAATATTTCAGAGTCGGTTCTGGGCTGAGCCCTATTTCGCTGACTAAGTAGTACGCTGGCCTCGATTACGGAATAGAAAATAAAAAAAAACCATAAGCGTACTACTTGACCGTACTACACATGCGCATTGCTATCTTTGGTGGTACCGGATTTGTGGGCAAACGGATCGCTGAAAAAGCAGCAATCTCCGGCCACAAGGTACTTGCTCTCGGTCGTAAAGACATGGACATCTTTGACCCTACTACTTATGAGCACATTCTCAAGGAAAGCGACGCTGTGATCCACTCAATCGGTACGTTTTTCCCCTCTAGTTCCTACAAAAAGCTCGTTGGCCAACCGCTAACTCCCTGCTCTGCGGTGGAGCTCGTCAAGGCCCGGATCCAAGGTGGTAACCCCATGACCGGTGGTTACACCAAGCTCAACACTTTATCTGCAGAGATTCTTGCAAATGCAACTGCTTCAATTGCACCTAGCGGTACGCCCTTCATTTATATCTCTGCTGAATCCTCCCCCCTCACTAATGCCGAATACATTGAGAGTAAACGAAGGGCAGAGCAGCTGATTGCCGACAACAAGTCCCTACGATCGGTTTTTATGCGCCCAGGCATCTTGTATGATCCCAACGAGCGGCACAGTTTCCCTCCATCGCCGCGTGATATCGTGAGTACTGGTCTCGGGGCTTGGGATGCCATCAAAGGAGATGCTCCTCGCACATCAGTACAAACGTTGGCAATGGCGTGTGTAGATGCGTGTACCGATAGCGAGATTTCTGGAATTGTGCCCAACTCTGCTCTCAAGCAGTTTGAGCTGATGTCTGTAGTTTGAGCATAAGCTTGAGATTTAAATATTAACTAGATGCATTCTAATGAGGTCAGTCAATTCTGGCAAATAAATATCACCTCTTGAACCGTTTCAAGGGATCGCTCTTTTTCCCCTTTTTACCCTTCTTGTCCCTACGCTGGCGGTACTTGTGGACATGATTTGGTTTATCAACAAACAAAGGTTTGGTCTGGTTCACGCTGCTGGGTAAAAGGTAATTGGGAACGTGCTTGAGCTGGGCCTGGACACGCGTAGGGTGGAGAGGCGCGTCGTGACGCAATGCATTGAGGTCCTCTGGGTTCTCTTCAAAATGGCGTTGCAATTTCTCGCTGGTGATGATTTCGTTTTTGATCTCCTTGACACGAGCTTCACGCACAGCAGTTCGCGTGATGGACCGGAACGCATCCTCGCAACGGTATCGGAAATTCTCCACCTGTTTCATATCAAACTTGTAGGGCTTGACTTGGGAGTCGTTTGCCTCTTGAGACTTGAGGATCCGTGTAAGTACTTTTTCGTCCCGCTTGGCAGTAGAAATAGTGGCGATCTTGTGCTTGCCGTACTCTTGTTCGGGGACTACAAACGACAAGCTGAAACCAGACTTGTTTGCTCTGGCAGTACGGCCAATGCGGTGAGTATACGATTTCGATGAGATTGGCAAATCAAAGTTGAGAACCACACCCACATTTTTGAAATCAACGCCGCGACTCACTCCATAGTCGGCTGAGTTCTTGACGTGACTATCATCGGTGGCAATCAAGAGGTTGTAAACGTTGCGATTAAACTGTTCCACGATATGCAAGCGAGAGGCTACTGGCAGCTCGCTATTAAGGGCAATACTCTTGATACCAAACTGCTCGAAAAATAGTTTGAGACGGTAGCAGCGATCAATGTCATTGACAAAGATGATGGTCTTGCCGCGGAGTAAGTTTAGTTTGAAGATCACGTATGCAAGCAAAAACTTGTCAAACTCAGAGCACTTGACGTAATATTGTGTGAGTTGCGACTCGTTGGTCTCTTGAAGCTTCAGGGTGAGGGGGTCGCTGCAAAACCACTCCTTGAGCTTATCACAGTCGCTGCCGAGGGTTGCACTCATGAGCCAGGTCTGGTGCACGCCAGAAAGATAAGCCTTGAGCTTCTCGAGGTCCTCCTCGTACCCAAATGTCATGAGCAGATCGGCCTCATCAAACACCAGGTACTCGATATCCTTGGCGATATTGCCCTGCTCCATTTGAGCCAGAATAGTGCTTGGGGTGCCAATGATAATCTGTGGCGATTGTTCGAGCAGCGAGGCCCTGACTTTATCGCTGATTTGCTGGCCAATATTGACGCACTGGATCTGTCTCTGGGCAAACACCAATAGTGAAGCAATGACTTTGGCGACCTGGTCACAAAGTTCCCTTGACGGAACAATGATCAGAGCCTTGTTGCCGGTAGCATTTGAGCTCAAGAGGCCTTGCAAGATGGGGATCAGGTAGGCGATAGTTTTACCGGAGCCCGTACGGGCCTTGGCGATGATATCTTTTTTAGTGTCGAGGGCCAGAGGGATTCCTTTTTGCTGAATTGGGGTTGGATCAGTGAGTCCTTGTTTGTTCAAGGCCTGGACGAGCCGATCATCCAAATTCTCAAACATGAAGAGAAAAAAATTATGTAAGTGGGAGCGCCTGGACAGATAGATTCTAATTAACGGGGAGTAATAAACAGTGGGTGGTAAAGTTCCTGAGGGGTTTTGAACCATCTGCATACGGATACGTGTCAACACTACTGTAGGTATATAGTGGAGGGAGCCGAGGACCGAGTTCCTATACTGAGTGACAGTTGATCTACATAGTGTAGTGTATAGGACAGGAGGGTTGTTTAGTATGAATATTCAAGCATCTAGGTTGGCTTCTCCGTCCGAGGTTCGCCTTTTTATGGTCATTGCAACTTGGCCTAGATGTCCATCAGTTGATGTCACCAGTGCGGCACGATTTATGATGTGCCCAAGTTGGACACATCTCCCAACCGTGCAGTTACCATGCAGTTTAACCCGATACCAGCTGGAAATTCAAGATACTCTGCCATCTGCCACCCACGCTCCGGGGATGGCTGTGATTATGTGATCATTTTTGCGCCACCAGTTTCAGCGGGTCGTCTAGGCGCCACACATTCACGCCACCACCAATGTTGAAATTCTGGAAAACTTTTCCATACTCAAGTGGGGGTGGGTAGAGGCGGGGCCCGGAAAAATACTGTTTGAGAATTACCAGCTCAGAATGCGCAGTGGGACGAAAATCGCGCTCAGCACCTTTGCAATTAGCATACTTTTACCAAACCTCCATAATATGTCTATAGATAAGATAGCAATGCGGGGAAATCAGAGCCCACCCCAGGGACAAGCATCTCACCCCTTGATTAAGTCATGCTGAGCGGGTTAGGAGCAGATGCGCACCGTACCCTACGTATCATGCGGGTAAAGAGGATTGATATAGGCCTTGCAGATAATTTCTCAATCAGTCCACGTCTGGTGAGGTATAGGGTTTGTCAGTATAAAGTTGAGTATAATTGTAGCAAGTAAATTGTAGCAACCTAGTGCAGCCAAGAACCGTAGCCCAGAACCCCAGAACCAGAGCTAAATGTGTAGAACCCACCTAAATCAACTTGCTACTGGCACTCGCTACGCGGTATATGCGCGACCTGTGGCGTGCATGACATGAGTCGACATATGAGACGCCCTAACCCTTGTGCATTGCATGAGCGCAGTCAATTTATCAACCTGCTGATCGCCCACTCTTGATTGTTGTTCACAATGTCAACATCTCTCGACTGGTCAGCGACTCAGACCGTACCTTCGCTGGCCCTTAGCCTTGGAGTAGACGCGGGATCACCCACTGGTGGCAGCACGGACGGACGGGGCATGTACGGCCAGAGCAACAGTCGCAGCCTCGAGTACTTGCGGCGGCCCAACCGCTCAGCCACGGTGCCCCCCAGTCCGGCGACCAGTCCCGCTAATAGCGGTGCATCTACTCCTCAGAGACCCTCTTTGATCCGCAAAAAAAGCGGCGAGCTCGTCAAATCGAGCCTCAAGCTGCCCTCGCTGGTGCGCACAAAGTCGCTCCCCAACGCCAAGAACGTCCATTTCGCATCACAAGACTCTTTGGTGGATATTCGGCGTTTTAACGGCAGAGAGCGCCCCGCTTCCGTCAGCCTCAGCGAGTCCGATACCAGCGACGACGAAGACGACGACGACTACAACCAGCCCGAATGGCAAATGACGACCCCCAACTTTAGCCCTGTAAGGTACGATGGAGACAGGCCCGACGTTTATCTCGAGCAAATCGGCCTCACTGGCGACGTTGTTCAGGGATCTATCCTGGTGCGCAACCTTGGGTTCCAAAAGCACGTGGTAGTACGGTATACCACCAATTTCTGGGCCTCTGCAAGCGAGATCGAGGCTAAATTCACCGCAGATATCAAGCGCCGCGACAGCCGTGCTGGGTTTGACCGGTTTGTGTTTGAACTTCCCCTCCGGGCCCTTCCGCTCTGCCGCAACTCGTACAATGCCACAGCCGTGTTTTTCGCCATCAGATACTCGGTCAATCACCAAGAGCTTTGGGATAATAATAAGGGCCTCAACTATGAGATGAGCTTCAAGACAGAGGCCGGGTACGAGGAGCTCGTCCAGCCGCAGCAGCCGCAGTCTCGCCCTCGTCTCTCGAGGGTACCATCATTTCTCACTGAAGAGCCAGCGGGAACGCCTAAATTGCGCACAGACAGCCAGAATGCCCTCAAATCGCGCTACTCGTTTGGGTCTGCCATGTCAACCCCTCGCTTTGGCGACCAAAAACCATCCGTCTCCATGGGCAGCGACTACCAGGATATCCTCGAGCGGTATTGCTTTTACACACCTAAAGGTACCCAAAAGTCCCCGAGTCCTCAAAAGACTGGGCCCAAGCCTCAACCCACAACCCAGCACTCGGCCTTGGACAGCCTTGAGCCCAAGTTCAAGAGCTTGGAAATTTGAGACCCAACGATCTCCAAATATTTATTATAGATTTTGTAATTCACTCACTTGCTATGTCCTACCTAGGGGCAGCCCCTTAAAGGGCCTCGAGAGGGCCCCACACGGGGTCACACGGGGCGACTCTATCCTATCTGCATTTGTGCACCCAGGCGTGGTCTTGGCCGCGTAAGGGGGTACCTCTCTTGGTGCGTTTCTGGGGCCCCGCGGAGTTGCATAAGCGATGACAAACCACGGATTAACCGGATTAATACAGGGTTTTGAGCATAGCAACACCTTGATTCTGGTGCAGAGACGCCCATATTTTAGCGCTGGCTACTTTTTTTATCTCTGATCCCAGTATTTGGCGGTATATCTCGGGCCTACATACGCCGCTGCACCCCACAAATCCCATTGCTATGCATTCCGACCTCTCCTGCAATATGCAATGCGCCACTTCGTCACCATGCCAAAACATGCATACGTCTCGCTTTTTCAGCCTAATTTGCCAACAAGTGCGTGCGGTGTGCGGCATTTCTTTTGCTTGCGCGGCTTCAAGATTTAGTGCAAAGCTTCAAGATTTATTGCGACACTTGTTGTAGACCTATTTAGTATTCAATAATCCTCAGTCCCAGAGCCCTCGCCTCGCTTCGCTCGCATTACATGCATTCAAAACTCACCCGGGGATCATCTGCATGGATTCTTGAAAAAAATTCCGTGGTAATTTTCGCGTCAAGTTTTGTGATGAAAATCTTCTTTACAGTTAGCACAGCTGAAAAATCCTCTATACAACTTTTGTTACCAGCCTTGAGTCCACTGAACCTACCCAGCCATTCTGTTGAGTGTCAGGTGAGCTAAATATAGGCCAGGGTTGAAAATTCCAAGTCGCGGTTACAAATGAGATTTCGGGTGCACAGACTGAAATTCACAAATTTTTCAGTCGTTTTTCGCGCAATGTCCTTGCTCTTTTGGACAGAGCGGGGTGTCTCCTGAAAGTCCCCCACCACTCCCCACCACCTTACATTAATTAATTGAGTAAATCCTAGATAACCGAGACGACGCCTTGCAATTGCGCTACTTTTTATTTAATGATAAGACAGCTTTACCAGCATGCCACGCTGAATTTGCGTATTGAATCACAGAGTGCAGTTGCAGCTCGATATAATCACTTTTGATCAGCTCCGACGTTTAGTGAAAGCAATTTCGCCCTCACCGGAGGTCCAGACCGTTAGTAATTTCAGATTTTCTCGTGATAAAGTGAAATGAATCACGTCATGATACATACCATCGTCACCTGTCATTATGACACCTGCAGTCAGGAAAAGAAAGAAATTGATCTGGTGGGTGCTAGCTGGATCAAGGTAGATTTTTGGAGTTACAGTGAGCCTATGGAATGCGTCATTTAAAATTGACCGACAACTCACCCTTACGTGAAATTATCAGTACCGGTAGTACCCCTAGCCCAAACCATTAACTAATTTACGGCCTTTGATCTGTAGCCCCCCGCACCCTAGCCCAAACTGCTATCATTTACAGCCTTTGATTAGCTTTGGTTCCTGTACCTCTAAAATTAAACTCCTGTGGTAAATACATCTGCGGCGAACCCACGCCTAAACTTTTAGATCAGTAGATTAGATTTCCATCAGGCCGCATATTTTTGAGACCAGCATCTGGGGGCCAGGGCAGGCCTCGCATTATCGTGAGTATGAAACTGAAATTTGGGACTGCAGGGGTTTCTCGGAATTTGTTTCTGATGCGTCACGGATTAAGCGCAATCAAGGGGTGCGACAATGTGTCTCAACGCGTACGCGACGAAACGGTGATCAAACCCAAGCAGAGTGGCCTTTTCAAGAGTTGAAACTCTAGTGAAACAAAGCCGCGCATCAACCTCAATTGGTTGAATAAAGTGTGGTGCGTATCTTGACACAAATTGGTGCACGATAGCGTGATTGCCCAGCTCTCGAGAGATTAAAAAAACATGGTTTGCGTCCGAAATTAGCCCGGCCTGTTGCGATCGCTCGTGCTAGTGAGTGAAGATCTTGCGAGCCCATCGCTTTCATGATTATAGACTGATAGAATTTATACACAGAATAAACTTGTGAGTAGTTGAGCTGGTCGACCTCATCTAGCGCCGTGTGGAGCAAGTTAACTCAGGAACATTCAATGTGATGTGGGCTCTAGAGCACCCATGGTCTAAATGTCCTCCCTGGAGTTGGCCTGTTTAGGGCCATTAAAAACGCACTCTCCCACGCATCAGCCGGAATCCAATTATTGAAACATTTCTGTCTTTGCGATTTCCACAATAAAACAAGAAAATTTTCCGCAAATACACGCTCATTTACCTACCTCGTTGACCTACGAGAATCGAGGTGCATGTACCTAGATATTTGCCACTTTTTCTGCTCAATTCATGCACTGACACATACTTTATATCTCTGTGGCATTTGACTTTTCAGAATAGCTCAGAATGCCGTCTGATCGTATCGACGCGGCCATTCCGTGTGCATGGTTTGGGTAGCTTGGCCTCTTTACGCTACTATCCGCCATTATCTTACTGCTTTACTTGCCTACTTTACCTCTACTCGTTTATCGTTCAGCTAGAGAACCCAGTTAGGGAACCCTCAGGGAACCCTCCTCAGCAGGCCGAGCAAACTGTTCAACGAGCATTCAACCCCGTTGACGATTTTGTCAAGAATATGCAGCACGAGTCGCTTTTGAGCCTCTTGCAGTATGCTCCCCCGCGATACAGCGGCGATACAACGGCTCTCTGTCAAAGCTCCAGCGTTCCTGAGATGCCCATCGGCTAGAGCTGCAATCGAAGCACCACCATTGAATTGGGCTTTCGGCAAACTGCTTTGATTGTTGAATTATCATCATGTGCGATGCGACGGCGCCACCAGCGTGTAGTCACTGATCGTGGACCGCCAGTAAGCCTTATAGTTTAGCTCCACAGCGTTATATACTCATCACAGGCTGATAGACTCTTCGTGGAGGGGTCCTGTAGTGAACGAGCCTAGTGCTCTTGACAGTTGATTCACATCGAGTGTAATACATAAAATTATGGGATCCGTTGAGGATAATATAAATAGTGTTGAAACAGCTACCAAAGATGGCAGCATGAGGCGGTTGACCTAGTAAAAGGCACCTTTTTGTTGTGTAGTGTAGAGTAACAAAATCAAGCAGAAGCCTTCTCGCGGAAAACCTTGGCGGCGTTAACCATGTTGGTCAACTGAGCACGAGTCTCGTCCCACTTACGGGTCTTGAGACCGCAGTCGGGGTTAACCCAAAGCTGCTCCTTGGGGTAAATGTCGACGATAGCGGCAAGACGCTCCTCAAACTCGCTCTGGGGAGGGACACGGGGAGAGTGGATGTCAAACAAACCGAGACCAATGTGGTTGGGGTAAGTGGAGAAGTCCTTGATGTACTCGGGGTCGTCCTTCTTGGAGTACTCGATAGAGACGACATCAGCGTCAAGGGCCTTGATGAGACTGCTGCGCAAGTCAGAGTAGCAAAAGTGAGAGTGGATCTGGGTGCTGTTCTCGACGCCAGAGGTGGCGATACGGAAAGACTCGGGAGCCCACTTGAGGTAGTCCTCACGCTCGGCGCCGTTACGGAGAGGGAAACCCTCACGAATAGCGGGCTCGTCAACCTGAATGATGGTGACGCCAGCGGCCTCAAGATCGTTGACCTCATCGCGAAGAGCAAACGCCAACTGCTGAGCCTGCTCCTTTTGGGTCAAATCGTCACGGGGGAACGACCAGCGCAAAATAGTGACGGGACCGGTAAGCATACCCTTCATAGGCTTGCTAGACTTGGACTGAGCGTACTTGGACTCCTTGACAGTCATGGGGCTGGGACGGGAGATGTCACCAACAATGATGGGGGGACGGACATAACGAGAGCCATAAGACTGGACCCAGCCGTTGGTGGTGAAAGCGAATCCCTTGAGTTGCTCGCCAAAGTACTGGACCATATCGTTACGCTCGGGCTCACCGTGGACAAAGACGTCGAGGCCGACCTCCTCCTGGAACTTGATAGCATCGTCAATCTCCTTCTCAATAAACTGGTCGTACTCCTCCTGGGTAATCTCACCCTTGGTGAACTTCTGACGCTGCTTGCGGATCTCGGCAGTCTGGGGGAAGGAACCAATGGTGGTAGTGGGGAAAAGAGGCAAGTTGAGGGACTTTTGGGCCTCGAGACGCTCGCTAAAGGGAGCAGCACGCTTGCCGTCGGACTCGTTGAGGTCACCAACACGCTTCTTGACAGCCTGGTCGTTACGGATATCAGCGGCATCACGGGCGGCAATGGACTTGGCGTTGGCCTCAAGAGCGGCCTTCTCGTCCTGGCCAGAAGCAGCGCGGGCAATCACGACAATCTCAGAGACCTTCTGGGTGGCAAAGGCGAACCAGTCCTTGATGCTCTCATCGAGCTTAGTCTCGTTGTCAAGGTCGACAGGAGTGTGCAAGAGGGAGGAAGAGGTAGCGGCAATGACACGGTCCTGGCCGAGCTTCTCAACGGCCTTGTTGACAAGGGCGACAGCCTTGTTGAGGTCGGTCTTCCAGATGTTACGGCCATCAACAACACCAACAGACAAAGTCTGCTCGTCGCCAAGAGCTGCAACGGCGTCGTCAAACTGCTCGGGGACACGGACAAAGTCATAGTGGTAACCAGCGACGGGAAGGTCCTTGATGGCATCGATGTTGGGGCGAGCGTCACCAAAGTAGCTGGTCAAGATGAGCTTGGCCTTAGTCTTTTGGGCCAAAACGGTGTAAGCGGTCTTGAAAGCAGCCTTAGTCTCGGCGCTCAAGTCCAAAACAAGAGTGGGCTCGTCAATCTGGATAGAGGTGGCACCGGCCTCGACAAGCTTGTTGAGGATCTCGGCGTAAACAGGCAAGAGCTGGTCCAAAAGGGCGATGGGGTCCAAGTCCTGGCTGTTTTTGTCGGCCTTGCCGAGAGCCAAGAAACTGACGGGACCAATCAAAACGGGGCGAGTCTCAATGCCGAGCTCCTTGGCCTCGAGGTACTCGTCAACGGGCTTCTGGCCATTGAGCTTGAACTCAGTGGACTTGGAGAAAGTGGGACGGACATAGTGGTAGTTGCTGTCGAACCACTTGACCATCTCCAAAGCAGGCACATCGACATTATCGCGCTGGAGACCACGGCCCATGGCAAAAGTGGTATCGAGGGTGCTGAGGTTGTACTTGGAGTAACGCTCAGGAATGACGTTGAACAAAATCGAAGCGTCCAAGATCTGGTCGTAGAAGCTAAAGTCGTTGCTGGGGATGATATCAACGCCAGCGTCCTTCTGGAGCTTCCAGTTGTGGGCACGGATCTCTTTACCAACCTGGAGAAGCTCCTCGGCGGTAGACTTTTTGTTCCAGTAAGATTCGGTGGCTTTCTTAAGCTCACGCTTGGCACCGATGCGGGGGAATCCTAAAACACTGGAGGCAACCATTTGTTTGTGGAGAGGGAGATCTACATTGGGGGGGTATCCCCTATATATAGTCCATGTCAGGGGCGTGTGCGAGGAGGTGAAAAGTGCATAATATCACGTGGCAGCCACACTTGCATATGCAGGCTAGGCAATTGACCGAAGACCGGCGACCCCGAAATGGAGAGGGGGATCCTCTAGAGGGATCAAGAGGGGGATCAAGAGGGGGGTCTTTTGAATACGTATCCTCTAATCAACTCAGGCCCCCCTACCAGCAGAGGCCCCTTCCCTTAAGGCCACCTCCCACCTACCGTTCCATGCATGGAAACGCACATGTAGGTTTGTTCAAGTGACCCGCTGTGCCAGCTGACGGTGAAAAATCAGGGTTTCCTCGATTGAAATATACACCATCTCTGATTGATTGTTTGAACGGCTACCTTCTCTAGGCGAATTTATGAGTCACCGGTACGAGTCGTTTATTGGTCGATAGCGGCTCTCGTATCTGCACGAAGATTGAGAATTTTTTTGGGCGAATCGACAACAATACAAGAATGATCATTTATTTAGACCATTGATTTATATTCTGCAACTGAGGATCGCTATTGGCTGCATAACCTATGGCCTATCTGAGCACCTTAATTAATATGCACAACTAAACTATATCCAAGAGCCAGCCACTATCAACAGATCCAGAAGCCACTAACAAGCCTCTAGAAGCCAAACACCACTAAACACCAGCAATACATTAGTCCATCTATACTAAACTCAGAGCCTTCCCGTCTCTAATTTACTCAAAGTATCCAGCAACACCCACGCAATCGAGTCTGGCGGTGGAACAAACATCTCGCCCTCAAACTTTCTAGAGACACATAACTCAGCGACTCGCTTGATAGGGACCCACTGGGCATCAGCCAGTTCGGGGTCGTGATCGAGGTGGATCTTGTGGGATTCGGGGCTCTCATCCGCGATTTGAGCGAGACACCCCAGCATGATATTCGCTGGATACGGCCAAGGCTGCGACGAATGAATCGATACGTGGCCCACCTTGACGCCGGCCTCCTCGAGCACCTCGCGACGAACACAATCTTCAACCGACTCACCCGGTTCGAGAAACCCAGCAAGGCAGCTATACATTCCAGGAGGGAATCGTTTACCTCTACCGAGCAATATGTTCTCGCCCTTGTAGTCCAGCACTGCCACAATAATCGAGTTGTCTGTGCGAGGAAACGAGACGTTGGAAATACCCTTCTTGGTAGAGCACTCGGCGTTGCTGCAGACCATGTGATAACCTGCCAGATCAGGCCCTGTTTTATGGCCACACGCGGCGCAAAACTTGTTGCGATTGATCCAATCAAGGGTATGCGACGCCTGGGCAAAGATGGCCGCATCTCGGCGGTTCAAGCGGGCCCCAAACTTGACGCTTTTGAACGAGTCTTGTTCTGGCTCGCTCACCTCATCAAGACTGATGGCCCAGTACCCCACGCCGGCTCCTTTAGCATGGTCGAGACCCTCTACCGATCGGTCAACACCAAGAAAAATGTGCGGCAAAGAGGGCAAAAAAGACTCCACTTGCGAGTAGTTGAGGTAATCAAACTCCCATCCTTTAGTGGCTTTCTTCAATTTAGGATTCTGACGGTAAAAAGCTACAAACCTCGTTGATGGGTGCTTGAGGCTTTGGGTAAGAAAGTCCTTGTCGTCTCGCAAATAGCTGAGTCTATCGAGCGGGTTTCCGGAATAGTAGGTCACTGTTTCTTGAGGAAATATTCTTGATAACATTGCAATTGCACGGATTGGTCTGGACTTGGAAATTTTAGGGGGGTCTTAGATGGTCAGCGTGGTCTGGTGACTGCGGTGACTTGAGGTGACCTGCGTGGTCTTAGCGTGGTCTTAGCGATGTGGAGATACTGGTTTGGCGATACCGGTTTGGCGATTAATTATGTAGGCGCCGTTACTCCAACAGTCTGTATCTCAGGAGCTCTTTACCTGTCGTTTACCACCGACGTTGGAGTAACTGGGCAACGGTTCCACTCTACCGCGGAGTCCATTGCGTCATAGGCGCCCTGGGGGCCAGGGCAACGAGCTTGGGAAAAAAAAACAACCAATAGCTCAGGAGCTCAAAATGGAGCATTAAATCTAGTTTTGAAACCCCGTAATAGTGAATTGTGGCTTGGCGTACCGCTATGCAGCTATCTTGGGTGGCGACATTTTAAATTTCATGTAAAGAAGACCCCAAAAGCAGAAACCGAGTGAAATTTTCTACAATCTATAAAGTGTGTACTAAGTTCGGGCCAGGTTTTATGTTTGGCTCGCAAACCGACGCTGGGTAAAGGTGGCCGAGTAATGTGGCCGGCTAAAGGCGGGCAAAACCGCGATTATCTGGTTGCTAGGGCACAATTCTCAAAGTTCATTTCCACAAGAGTGCTGTAACGAGAGGCCGCACCGTTCATTAAAAGCTGCGCAACAAAACTTTGGCTACAGCATGGCAAATCTTTTTTATCGTCGAGTGGTCCTTCCAGAGAACGGGTATGCAGAGTCCGCATGCATTGCATGGTGCAGCGCAGCACGGTGGTTGAAATATTGTTCACACACTCCAGCCGGATAACCAGTCTACAACTAGTCTAATAGGGTAGCAGGGCCCATGAGTTTAGAATAAAGACTAGAACAAGCTTGAGCTAATACGGGCAGGCCCCGGTATGTATCGCAACGCACTCCGCCTTGATGAGTCCAGGGGATCAAGGGGAGGGCCTGAGGGTAGTCGCTAGCTAAATTAGACTAGGACGCTTGCATAGGCAACAAGATCTGTAGGTGACTCAGACCCTTAAAGGGAACCGTCCACCTTTGCACCAATCGTCTGTATCGGAGAAGCAGCGTCTGCCCAGCGTCTGTAGCAGCGTCTGTACCCAGTTGGAAAGTAGACCCATAACAAGAAAACTAGTAGACCCGATTAAACTAGTAAAGTCAGTAGAAATATTCGCGCATCAGCAGGGTCGCGATGGAATGTACCTTTGAAATTTGTTGAGGCTGAGCCCCGGCGACCACGGCCAGTAATATCGAGGTAATCGCTCAACTATTAGACTATATATGCGTGATTAAACAGTCTATGCGTAATTATACTGGAGGTATCGTGCCATTGAACCGAGCTTCCATGTTTCTTGTAAACCAAAGATATGCAAACGACAAGATCCAAGAAGCTCCGATAAGCTTTAAATAAAACACACTATTCATCTAATACTCATTAATGATTATTCAGAGCTTGGAATCGACTCTGGGCTACTTTATGCCTGCCAGTTAGCTTGACGGTAGGTGGCAAGTATCGACAAATAGTTGAAACCGGCATACACGACCTATTTATCACACCAAGAGCTCGTTAAAAAGCTATTAAAGTGCATTTAGAGACCTCAAGTCCCGAGAAAACTAGATCGCACAATAGCGCGAGACCCAAAAGTGCGAGACACGAAAGTGTGACAATATCATTAGAGTGGTAAAGCGACAGCGTCAGCTATAATTTCAAGTAGGTGTACTAATTAACACCTTTTGATGGACTCTAGTGCGAAATTCCATGCGCCAGGGCGGACCAAGAGGGCGGGAGGCGGAGTCTTTATTGATGCGTCCGGTCCTAAATCCGAGGGATGTAACCGGAACCGCACCTAAACGCTACCATGTACTCCAAAAGTATATGATAACACTGCTTCAACCAGCTGGCAAGGCTCGGCTCGAGAACAGAGTAGCATATACGATGCATATGCACCTGCATTCCATACGCGCGAGACGCCAGGGAGGGGCAACGCTCAGACGGTGGCGCCTAAAAGTCGTTGACGACCGATGCACCGTCTTTCGCTGCCAAAGAAATTTATCTGGCGCAACATAAGATTTCAAGCCAGGTAGATCAACACGACTAATTAATCCGTGTTGTACATACAGCTATAGTAAAGCCCACACAACAGCAACTCCCGACATATCACAAGTCTACACGTGACGGTGACAATAATCACATTGCCATAAAGATTTGCCAGATACGGATTAAGCTTCCGAGACGGGCGGTTTCTTAATTTCCTCTATTCGGAATCGGTGATGTTGGGGACACCTCCTCTTGGAAGCGCAGATCAGATCCTTGATAATCGTGAAGGATCAGCAAGCGAGTAGGCTAATTTTAATAAGTACCTGATCACCTGCTGGTTTGGGCTATTTGGTGGCACACATATTTTTTGTGATTTTTTTGGGTATAAAAAGCGAAAATTAATTCATTTTCTGAGCTCCAGATAAGGTGGAAAAAGGTGTTGGTGTGGGGTATATTGCAGGCAGCGAAAATGAGCAGCTCCTCGACAACCCGTACCCTAGGTGCCAAAACGGCTACATATTGCATATGCCCTGCATTGCATAGGCAAGGACGCTACTGGAAGGAGTTTGTAATTCTGTAAACCAAGTTTTTAGAGGCATACACTCAGGGGTCACGAGCTCCTCGTAACAACAACACCATCAAGTAACCCACTCTGACCATTCCCCTCTTGTACGCAACCCCACACCCCACCCACGGAATCGAGGCGAGTGGCCATTTCCGAGTAACGTGTACGAGCTGCATGCTGAACCGAATTGTTAGTGAGTGGGCACCCGAAACCTAAACTCCAAGCTAGCCCGCCCAATCTTTTGAAATAGAATCGGGGTCGTGCAATACCTCAAGGAGCGCCGAATGAATTTTTCAAAGCCACAATTTCTACATTTGAGCGGTGGGGAATAGAAAGATATCCGTGGAGCATAGGGGCGGATAAGCTTGCGCTTGCCTAATTGTGCTGGCTTGAGGAATTTCTAAACTATAGCGCTAAAGGCGTCGAATTCTTTTATAGACGGTGGCATTTTAGACCCAATATACACAGCAAAGATGAAATAAGTTACACGTAATAAATTGTTGGTGAAAGCACCTTGTAGAGAGCATAGAAAGAACACGACTAGTTTTTAGCTACTTGGAATCTATTTCAAACATAGTATGATCTCTTATATAATCCCATCTATCTTACATAGTGCGTGATACGAGGCGGCCAGTGTTCTCCTAGATTCGGTGCACGCGTGCGCGCTGGAAGGTGTGAAGATGTGCGCATTGTGTCGGAAATCTTTTGAAATTCACTCCGCCGTGCACAGTACATTGAAAGTTCTCCAACTATAAAAAACTTCACGACACTCTTGGCTTTTGGTTTTAACAGTCTTGGCGCGTTAGAACGCCTCACGCTGTGGTATGTGTCATGCATGCATGCATACATGATGCATTAGCGGATATGGAGGCGTTACGCGCCGCGAGCGATATATATTTGTGCATGTCACTAGACCTCTTCACTTCGTATGAGTCTGTTGGCCCTTGCAGTTTCGCTCCTAGTTGGACAGGCCTCTGCTCAATTGAATAACCTCGCAAGTGCGGTCATCGCAGCAGGTAGTAACCTCGAGAACGCACTCACCGGTGGGGGTTTCCAGCTCCCCGGCGTTCCCGCTGCAAGATTCTTAACATACCAGCTCGCTTACCAGGCATACCAAGCCGGTGTGGTTTTGAATCCCTCTTTCTCAGATTCCCAGATTGACGCGCTTGTTGATGTTAACGCCCAGTTGGTCCAGATTCTTCAGGATCTCTCCGACGCTAGCTCCTTATTTATTGTGCCGGCTACTTTGGCCGTTGCTATCAATGCCCTTAACGTTGAAGTAGCAGCAGAGTTTGTGTTTTTGGCCCCTCGTCTCGCCACTGTGGATTGCTCTCGTCTCAACGATATTGCAAGCGTTAACCATGATCTTTACAATGAGTTCAGCCAGCTCCAGCTTGAGTCGTGGATTGGCGGTCTCTTGCACTTTACCAACCCCTGGAGTGAGATTACTTATTGCACTACCACCAGTGTTCCTGTTTCCACACAATCCAAGAGCAGTGCTGCTGCCTCCACCTCAGCTTCAAGCTCTAGTGTAATCATTCCCTCTAGCTCCCGTGCCTCCAGCGTGATTGCTAGCGCCACTTCCGCTTCTAGTGCCTCAGTTTCTGGCAGCTCGTCCGCCAGCTCCTCTGCTGTCCGCTCCTCCTCTTCCGCTGCATCCAGCTCAAGCGTCTCTGCTGCTGGTACTGCTGCCGCCAGTACTCGCGCTTCCAGCGTACCCGCTTCTAGTCCCGCTACCGCTAATACAGCAGTTTCTTCCCGATCTGCTTCCAGTGCCAGCGCCGTAGCTACCTCTGCATCTGCTTCTAGTGTATCTACCGCAGCCACCTCTACTTGTTCTCTTGTCCCTATCAACACTCAGCCTGCGCACGCTGGCCTTTCTTCTCTTGGTGCTGCTATTCTTAGCGCCGGTAGTATCGCTAACAATGCCCTTACCACTACTGGCTTCCAGCTTCCCGGCGTTCCCCAGGCACAGTTTTTGCTCTATGAGGTCGCATACAAGGCTTATCAGGCTGATCTTCTTCTGACCCCCTCTTTTAGCAATGCCGATATCCAACAGGCTGTTGATATCAATGCCCAGCTCGTCGATATTCTTGAGAACCTTGCCGATTCCAGCAGCTTGATCCTGAGCCCTGTCACTCTTGCTGTTGCCGTTAACAGCTTGAATCTCCTGGCTGGTGCTGAGTTTGTGTTCTTGCAAAGACGTTTGTCTACTATTGATTGCGGTATTGTCAACTCTCTGCGCGAGCAAAACTCCCTGCTTAACGATCAGTTCAGCAACGTTGCGGTACAGGGTTGGATTGGCAGTTTGTTGCACTTCACTAATCCTTGGACTACTATTGATAGCTGCAATCCCCAGACCCAGACAGCTTGCCCTGTTCCCAGCACCTTGTCTCAGTCCTCTGCTACAGGCACTGTCAACAGTGCAGTAACCACCGGTGCTTCTAGCGTCTCTCGCTCTTCTGTCGCCTCTGCCGCAACTGGTTCTGCTTCCACTGGTGCTTCCGGTGCCACTGGCGCTTCTACTGCTTCTGGCTCCGCTTCTACTGGTGCATCTGGTGCTGTTACTGCTTCTGGTTCCGCTTCTTCAGGCGCCTCTACTGCTTCTTCTCCCGCTTCTACTGGTGCATCTGGTGCTGCTACTGCATCTGGTCCCGGTTCTACTGGCGCTTCTGGTGCTTCTGCTCCCACTTCTGCTAGTGCATCTGGTGCTGCAACTGCTTCTGGTTCCGCTTCTACTGGTGCTTCTGGTGCTTCTACTGCTTCTGGTTCCGCTTCTACCGGCGCTTCTGGTGCTGCAACTGCAACTGGTTCCGCGTCCAATGCCCCTACTGGTGCCGCTTCTACTTCATCTTGTTCTCTTGTCCCTATCAACACTCAGCCTGCGCACGCTGGCCTTTCTTCTCTTGGTGCTGCTATTCTTAGCGCCGGTAGTATCGCTAACAATGCCCTTACCACTACTGGCTTCCAGCTTCCCGGCGTTCCCCAGGCACAGTTTTTGCTCTATGAGGTCGCATACAAGGCTTATCAGGCTGATCTTCTTCTGACCCCCTCTTTTAGCAATGCCGATATCCAACAGGCTGTTGATATCAATGCCCAGCTCGTCGATATTCTTGAGAACCTTGCCGATTCCAGCAGCTTGATCCTGAGCCCTGTCACTCTTGCTGTTGCCGTTAACAGCTTGAATCTCCTGGCTGGTGCTGAGTTTGTGTTCTTGCAAAGACGTTTGTCTACTATTGATTGCGGTATTGTCAACTCTCTGCGCGAGCAAAACTCCCTGCTTAACGATCAGTTCAGCAACGTTGCGGTACAGGGTTGGATTGGCAGTTTGTTGCACTTCACTAATCCTTGGACTACTATTGATAGCTG